>JAVJIF010011692.1:0-158763 GCA_038442645.1 Agave tequilana | reverse complement strand
ATTGAATAATTGATCCGGATAGGCAGAAAATGAGCAGATTTAGTGAGTCTGTCTACCACTACCCAAACTGTATCCAGTCCTTGGACGTCCGAGGAAGTCCAGTGACGAAATCCATAGCAATTTGACTCCACTTCCATTCGGGAATAGATAAAGGCACTAAACAAACCTGGGGGCTTCTTATGTTCCGCCTTCACTTGTTGGCAGACTAAACACTTGTGGACAAAATTTGAAATGTCTACCTTCATTCCTTCCCACCAGAAGTTATGTCGCAGATCTTGGTACATTTTTGTGCTCCCGGGATGAGCTGAATAAGGTGTACTATGAGCCTCCTTCATTATTTCTTCTTTGATCTCTGCTACATCTGGCACACATAATCTGCGTCCAAACCTTAATACATCACCTTCTATTTGAAACTCCTGAGTTCTCCTTCTTGCACTTTCTTCATCATCTTCTTTATTTGAGTATCTCCTTATTGGGCCTCTTTAATCTTGTCGTATAGATTAATTTGGATACTCACTTGATTCAGTTGATACTCAGAATTTGAAGAATCAATGACTCGCACTTCTATTTGCATTTCTTCTAGATCTCTTAATATTCTTACTTGACGAGTCATCAAGGCGGCCAGAGTCCCTCCTGATTTCCGGCTCAAAGCATCAGCCACTACATTGGCCTTCCCAGGGTGGTATTGAATAGTGATATCATAATCCTTCATTAGTTCTAACCACCTCCTCTGCATCATGTTCAGTTCTTTTTGTGTGAAGATGTATTTCAAGCTCTTATGATCAGTAAAAACTTCACAAGATACTCCATACAAATAATGTCGCCAGATCTTTAAAGCAAAAATCACAGCGGCTAATTCCAAGTCATGAGTGGGGTAATTTCTTTCATGGGTCTTCAATTGTCGGGATGCATAGGCAATGACTTTTCCATGTTGCATTAACACACATCCCAATCCCAGTTTTGATGCATCACTAAAGATGACAAATCCTTCAGTCCCCGAAGGTACAATTAAGACAGGAGCAGATGTCAGCCTAGCTTTAACCTCCAGGAAGCTCCTATCTTGATCTTCTCCCCATGCAAACTTCTTATTCTTTCTAGTTAATTGAGTCATTGGTGCTACAATCAGAGAAAAACCTTCTACAAATCTTCTGTAGTACCCAGCTAATCCCAAGAAACTTCGAACTTCAGTAACATTAGTGGGTCTAGGCCAGTCTCGGATTGCTTCGATCTTTACCGGGTCTACTGATATTCCTTCTTTAGATATAATATGGCCAAGAAACCTACTTATTCTAGCCAAAATTCACATTTCTTCAACTTTGCATAGAGTTGTTTCTCTCTCAAGATTTGAAGGACAATATTAAGATGTTTCTCATGATCTTCCGTATTCTTTGAATAGACCAGAATATCATCAATGAATACTACTACAAACTGGTCTAGATATGGTTGAAAAATCCGATTCATTAAGTCCATAAATGCTGCCGGGGCGTTAGTGAGTCCAAAAGGCATGACTAGAAATTCAAAGTGTCCATATCTCGTCCGGAAAGCTGATTTGGGCACATCTTCAGGTTTGACCTTCAACTGATGATACCCCGATCTAAGATCTATCTTAGAAAATACACAAGACCCTTGTAATTGATCAAATAAGTCATCAATTCGGGGAAGAGGGTATCTATTCTTGATAGTTGCCTTATTCAATTCCCGGTAGTCAACACATAGTCTCATACTCACATCCTTCTTCTTTACAAATAGTACAGGTGCCCCAGGGAGATACACTTGGCCGAATGAATCCCTTGTCTAATAAGTCCTGCAATTGAGTTTAAGTTCTTTCATTTCTGTAGGGGCCATACGGTACGGTGCCTTAGAAATTGGGGCAGTACCAGGTATTATATCTATTGTAAATTCTACCTCCCGATCTGGGGCATGCCTGGTAAGTCTTCGGGAACACATCCGGGAACTCATTCACAATTAGAATAGTCTTAATATTCACATCAGTCCTGGTGGTATCCAACACCGAAGCCAGAAATCCTTGACACCCTTGCTTCATTAACTTGGTGGCCTTGATGGCTGATATGTGAGGTATATCATAACTAACTTTCTCTCCTTCAAAAATAATTTCCGGAGTCCCTTCATTTTAAAGATAATCCTCTTTTTATTACAATCTACCTGAGCACCACAGGCAGACAACCAGTCCATTCCTAGTAGGCATCGAACTCCATTTCGCCTAGCTTAATCAGATCAACAAATGTCTTCATTTCTCCAATTATCACTTCACAATTCATATATCTAGTGCTAGCTATCAAATTTTCCCCTATAGGTGTGGACACAACCAATTGAAATCCTAGGAGTTTTGAGACTTGATTTAGTTTATGAGCAAAAGCACTAGATACGAATGAATGAGTAGCTTCAGGATCAAATAATGCATGGGCAATATGTCCTGATACGGAGATCATACCATCCACCACTGCATTCGAGGCCACTGCTTCCTGGTGGGTTAATGCGAAGGTTCTGCCTTGCACTTGAGGTTGCTGAACCGATGACTGGGTTGCAGCAGGACGTGGGGCATTACTGGCTTGTCCTCTGGGAAGATTCGTCCTCATGGTCGGCCTTCCACTTCCTCTACTCGGCCTTGACTTCCACGCATTGTCGGACAATTCTTCCTTAGATGTCCCACCTCTCCACAATTAAAACAAGACCTGTCAAAGAGGCAGTTTCCAAAATGGTTTACTCTGCACTTCTGACACCAGGGAGCCTCCGAGATTCTGGGATGTGATGCAGAGGTAGCTTGTGTCTTCGAGGGTGTGTCTCTATTTCTCAACCATGTTCTCCGCCTCTGGCGCCTCCTCCTTTATGAAAAGTGGTGTTAAACCCAGGCCCTTTGTTACTGGTGGATCCTGATGCCGTCATCATTGGAGGTCCTTGATAACGGGGGCGCTTAGAATTGGGAGTTCCTTCTACCCAGTCTCCCTGACCTTCTTGTATGTCTATTTCTACCTCCAAAGCTCTTTCTACTGCCTGGAGATAATTCCTCAGTTGTAACGGAATCAGTCGGCCACGAATCTCCGATCTTAGGCCCTTTACGAACCTCTTTGTCTTTTCTGCTTCACTCCTTACAAGGCATCAGCATACCTGGATAGCTGAGTGAATTTCTGATCATACTGGGATACATTCATAGAACCTTGACGTAGTTCCAAGAATTCTGTTGCCATTTTATCTCTGGCTGTCTCCGGAATGTATTTCTCAGTGAATTTGTTCACCAAGAATTCCCAGGTGATTGATTCCCTTGCATTCTTCATACTAAGCTTTACTGCCCTCCACCAATGTTCCGCTTCCTTCTGGAACATAAAAGAAGAGAAGGATACCTTTTGTCATCAGTGCAGCTCATAACTTCTAGGATCTTTTCTATTGAAGGATCCATGCTTCGGCTTGTAAGGGGTTCGCCCTCCTTCAAATACGGGCGGTTTCATCTTCTGAAAACTGCTCCAGTGCTCGGTGGGAGTGTTACTGCTCGCTCTGGTCATTAGTTGTGCGAGCCACTCCGGCATTACCCCTGGAGTTCCCTCGTTCCCTCTCATTTGAACTCAGAGTCTCCATCATTGTTCATGGGGGTGCACTCCCCATTTCACTGTAATGTGTCGTATCAAGCGACAGGGACTCCTCAGGTGGAAGTTGGTTCAAATCCATGTATTCTCCTAAAAAAATAAGGGCGTCTAATCAACATACCACACAATATAGGAACGAGTAGGGATAAAACTTTAGTCTCAGGTAATCATGTTAATAACATCACTTTTGAAAACAAGCAACTTGTTATATATATATATATATATATATATATATATATATATATATATATATATATATATATATATATATAATATATATATATATATATATAGTTACATCCATCGTGGATACAAAAGGTGTTATGCCGACATGCCTTCCTTCTTGGATATCCATACTAACCCATGTGCATTCATAAGATATATGCCAGGGTACATATAACAACCCTAAGGATATCCATCACCTAACATACTAGGCCTATACATGTATATACATCAAAAAGCGTCAGCTCCAAGGTTCACCCTTCATAGGGTAGAGTATATCCACTAGAATCTCCGCTAGTGCTGCTGCTATCATCAATATCCTCCTCGGGATCTTCTTCCGGTGATTCGTCCCCGGCGCAGCACCAGTTGTCTAAGTCGTCATAAAGGTCTATATCCTCTTCCCACGTTTCGTTCCAAAAGACGCCTCCATATGTAAATCCCTTTCGGGCTTTTTTTTAATCGTGGTAGAGTGCTCTGTCACTGGTATCTCAAGTGAATCTCCCACAAATCTTTCTGTGTCAACATTGGTTGGTTCAGGCTCATTAGATGCCTGCGACTCAACCTCCTCACAATCTACCCAATTTAGGGGCATAATCGTTTCCGCTGGGTCAGTTTCGTCCGACTCGTACCCCCAGTCCATGGAATCCGCCACCCAGCTCTCACTCGAGCTGTCGGAACTAGAAACAGGCCAGTATACATCGGAGTCCCCCATCTACATGTAAACAAAAAGGTCGTATCAATCTCAAGTCTATGAAATAGTCTCAATCATACGGCTATCATCAAGAAGCAACATAAATGAACACTGGTAACTATACTTATCCTTAGTCTACTCATAAGTCTCATGTCCTTAGAGTAACTCAGATTCAATAGATAACTTAATGCATCCCTTGACACCTAATGCCAACTACTTAACTATGATCACTTGTCTGCACGTGTAACCTAACAATTTCATCATCTCTTACTCTTTCTACTTCTAAACCATTGCTCTGATACCAACTGTAACGGTCCCAGTTAAAAATTTTCCATTTTATCACAATCATCTCGTAATAATCCAAACGTGGGGCCCATCAAGGTATAATACTTCCAATATAATCATCAGAACTCTTCACTATACATCAGCATTTCCACTACAGCTAACATGCATGATTCAATCGAGGCTTATCATATATAAGTCCAATGATCTATAAGAACACAATCTACATTTACCATATCAACATATATATACATACAAGTAAGAGTCCAACACCAGGTCCTTTATAATTACAGGTCAAGAGTAACGCTCAGCTAAAAGCACGCATATTAGTACAAAATCATATACATAACAAAAGTGGTTCTAGTACAGTGGTTCTGGTGGCGCTTGTCCCGCACAATTGCCCTTAAGCGGGTCCCTTGCCTTTTCCAAACCTGTAGGTGGAGTTAGAATAGAGTGAGCTTGGCGGCTCAGTGAGTAAAACAATAGTTAAATATGCCTATCAAGTAGGTATACATGGCTAAATTATCCGGTTGGAATGTGTGTCGCTACACTATTTTTATAGGGTCTTATGATTATCCAGGAATCAAAACCAAACACAGTAATAAAGCCTTACTAGTCGACTAGGCCACTCTATAGTCGACTAATTCTAACTGTAAGTCGACTAATCATGAAGCCATAGTCGACTAAGTCCACTTCACACGAATCTGCTTCTTAACTAACAGCCAAGAATTATGTAGTCGACTACCCTCCTTGGTATAGTCGACTAACTCAAGTACTAGTCGACTTGAATTCCCCTATAGTCGACTAAAACTGTCAAAAAGTTGTGTTACTCTCAGGATGTCACCTATAGTCGACTACCCTCCTGGTGTAGTCGACTAATCCTAAATATAGTCGACTATCAAGTTGACTATAGTCGACTAAAACTGTCAAAAACAGATTTTCAACTTTCTGTTTGCTCTCTGTATCTGGGATTAGTCGACTACAGTCTATATGTAGTCAACTAATCCTGCAATCCAGCAGTGTATCTGTCTAAATATTACACGTTTAGTCGACTATCCCAGGGACTTAGTCGACTAACTTACCCAAAAAGTGTCTGTTAAGAAGCCATTCCAGATTGATGTTAAGGATATATACATGAATATAACATAGGACTTATATCATAGTGATAACCATATTCATACACATAATCTCCCCTTCTACGCCTCCGGTTCAACCCGGTCCCTTCCTCTGATACAATACATATAATCTCCCCTTCTACGCCTCCGTTCAACCCGGTCCCTTCCTCCGATACATTCATGCCATCATATAACATCAATATGCAAGACATGTAATAAAATCATGGATTCATAAACAACATGAGTAATACTTGCGGAATTGAAACACATGAACCCAAAACATACATAAGGTCAATTACTTGTATATCTCTTACACTTATTTCAATTCCTACTTATCTCTACTCATCATGTTGTTAAAATTAGCATGTTCTACTCACTCTTGAAGTCGTATGGTCTGATTTTGCTGCTGCCCTCTTGTTGTTGCTGCTGTTGTGTTGTTTGTTGCTGTTGCTGTTGTTGTTGTTGTTGCTGTTGCTGTTGTTGTTGTTGTTTGTTGCTGTTGCTGTTGTTGTTGTTGTTGCTGTTGCTGTTGTTGTTGTTGTTGTTGCTGTTGTTGTGAAAGGAGAGAGAGGGAGAGAGGTTGTTAAGAGAGAAAGTGTTTGACCAAAAAGTGTTTAATCCTCTTCAACCCCTCTATTTATAGCCTCTAACTCTCCATAGGATTGTGCCAAGTGTCCCTAAACATCCCATCAAGTTTACTCTTCTCCATGCCTCTCCCCCCTCTCCATGAGGTACAAGCATGGGGGGCATGGTGGTAAAAGTCAAACACATGTGGGGTATTCTTATACCTATATACATGGATGTATAAATACTCATGTATACATACTTATTTATACATACACATATAATATGCATGACTTAACTAAAGTATCATGCATGCATACTAATCTCATTACCCCTTATGATTAATTAGGAAAAGAAATGCTTAAATTAGGGCAAGTGTTACACCCGTGCCTGGCGATTCTTTACTGCGGGCGGCACTGGGGCGTGGCTGCGCACGCCGTTGAAGGATCCCAACCTTCTGACGACCCTGTGCTTTTGCCAATGGTATACGGCTTCTAACTCCACACCTCCTGGATTCAATACCAACCGTTCGGGTGTGAAGTTAATCTCCCATCGACTGAAGCGAAAGGCTTCTGAGAGAAAGGAAGGCAAACGGGTTCGTGTCCCTGGCTTGGAGGAGTTCATCGCTGTAGATGATAGCGAGGCTTCTGATGCAGGGAGTCCTCGCTTCGAGGCGGGGATGGGAGCTGATACTCATGCGGCTGGCTCTGGTGTGGTGGGGACATCTTCCCCACGACGTGCGAGAGAAGTGGAAGAAGAGGATTCTGACGTCCACTTCAAGAGGAAGCGTGGGAGTGAATCCCGCAGGAGGTCGTTGGCGAAGAAGCCCCGTCGCCAGGCTCCTACAATTGTGGCGGAGGACCGTCCCTCTGCGGTGATTCCTCTTGCTGCCCCATTAGCGGCTGAACCGTCGGTCGCTGAACCGACTAGCGGTGAATTTGCTCCGGGTCTGGGTAAGATTAACCCCATCCATATAATACGCCTTGGTGTATCCCAAATAACTCATTATTTGTTTCTTGTTGCAGGAGCTGAGGCAGTTGGGGAGCAAGGGGAACATTATGATCCCTATTCGCTTATGGGACTGTTGTTGGTTCCTTTACTCACGCGGAGGAGTCCGGAGGTGATGCAGCCGACATTAGTCCCTCGGGCGCTGGGACTTCTAAAGGAAGTCCTGAGGCATCGAGCTCTATTGAGTGGTCCACAGGATACTCGGCAAGCGAAAGCGAGCCGGCTGTTCGTGCTGATTCTGGCAAGAATTTTCCGATGGAGCCCCTGGAGACTGATGTGGTTGGCGAGACGTTTGAGGCGACGTCATCTTATGGTATTGTCGAAACCTCTTGGTTTCTTCTGCATGTAGTGTTCCGACTGACCGCAGTCTTGTTACAGGTGTTCGGCTTCAAGATGCATCAGCTTCAAGCGAGCTGGGAAATCTCCCCGAAGGGTCAAGGGGTGACATGAGCGCTTCGACCACGGCTGATGCTGCTATGCTGGATGCGCTGTACGGCGACCTGCCTTCTTATCGGCCCAAGTCAGCCGAAAGGCCAGAGGTTGCGGAGGCGGCATTCCCGGAGGTGTCCTCACTCCCAACTGTATCAACGAGTGGGGTGCCGACAATTTTGCCAAGTACGGAGCTGAGGATGGTCACAAGCCCTACTTCTCCAACCCTCATGGTTGAGCCTGCTACTCAGGAGGTGGTTGCTAGTCCTTCTTCCGCGGTGGCTGGCGTTCTGGTCTCGATGAGGACTCCGCCGAGATCGCCCTCGGCTTGTCCGGCTGCTGTCAGTGCCCCCGCTGCTTCTTCTGCGACGGCGTCGACCAGGCTGGTGGATTAATCCGAGGTTGCCTCTTTACCGGAAGTGGCTGAGGTCGAGAACGATTACATCGGTGATCTGGTCGATAACTTTTATAAAGGCTTAGGGCGAACTATCGACCTGGTTCTGAAGGGCTTGACTATGCCATTCTCAAGGTTAAAGGGGGTCCTCTCCCGTGATATTGAGAGTATTCGGGACTTTGAGGGGTATCACCAGGCCACTGCTTTGGAGCTCCTGGTGGATGAATTTGAGAAGGATGCGGAGGAATGGCGCCGCCTCCACCGTTCGGACCCGGAGTCTTTAGTTGATAACCGGCTCGCGCTTCTCATTGCTCAAAAGCACGAGACCCGGCTTGCCGCTCAAGAGGCTGCTAAGGCTATCTCTTCTGACTTGAAATCCTTGGAGACAAGGCAAGCGGAGGTTGGAAGTGCAATTGACGCCTCCACTAGTGCTCTTCTTGGCGCTGAGGATAAGATTGCGAAGGCTGAGGAAATGATTAGAAAAGCAAATCTCCTCTTATCCAAGGCCATACCGGTGCGTCTTGAGGAAACTGCGTGGCTTGAAGAACTCAAAGCTCAGAGTGAGGAGCTTACGCGGCAGGGGTTGTCACATAGGGCTACTTTGGCGGAGGCCGAAGCTTGTCTGGCTGAGGCGGAAGATTTCAATGAGGCTGAGCTGAGGTCACAAGCGCTTGCCCAGGCTGCTGACGACAGGAAGATGAGACTAATCACCCTCGGAGAGCGGCTCCGATCGTACGGTGTACGCTTGTAGCTCCATGTACTTTATCCTCTTGAAATGAATGAAAATTCTTTCTTCTTTTGTTGAATCTTCAATCTTGTTCTTCTTTTTGGATTGCGATTCCGAATTGTAGTGCAATTCCTTGAGAACATAATTCTTGTTGGGTTGGATAATGAGACTTGGCTATCTGTCAGTTCAGAGGTCGCGATGACATAACTGGTTGAGACGCCACCAAGCTTCAAAAATTGGTGATACTCGTCTTTTGTAAATGTCAACGAGTATCGAGACCTGTCTTTTGTAAATGTTAACAGGGCTCGGAATTGAGACTTAGCTGTCTGCTGGTTCAGAGGTCGCAATGACATAACTGGTTGAGACGCCACCAAGCTTCAAAAATTGGTGATACTCGTCTTTTGTAAATGTCAACGAGTATCGAGACCTGTCTTTTGTAAATGTCAACAGGGCTCGGAATTGAGACTTAGCTGTCTACTGGTTCAGAGGTCGCAATGACATAACCGGATGAGACGCCACCAAGCTTCAAAAATTGGTGATACTCGTCTTTTGTAAATGTCAACGAGTATCGAGACCTGTCTTTTGTAAATGTCAACAGGGCTCGGAATTGAGACTTAGCTGTCTGCTAGTTCAGAGGTCGCAATGACATAACCGGATGAGACGCCACCAAGCTTCAAAAATTGGTGATACTCGTCTTTTGTAAATGTCAACGAGTATCGAGACCTGTCTTTTGTAAATGTCAACAGGGCTCGGAATTGAGACTTAGCTGTCTGCTGGTTCAGAGGTCGCAATGACATAACCGGATGAGACGCCACCAAGCTTCAAAAATTGGTGATACTCGTCTTTTGTAAATGTCAACGAGTATCGAGACCTGTCTTTTGTAAATGTCAACAGGGCTCAGAATTGAGACTTAGCTGTCTACTGGTTCAGAGGTCGCAATGACATAACCGGATGAGACGCCACCAAGCTTCAACAATGGTGATACTCGTCTTTTGTAAATGTCAATGAGTATCGAGACCTGTCTTTTGTAAATGTCAACAGGGCTCAGAATTGAGACTTAGCTGTCTGCTGGTTCAGAGGTCGCAATGACATAACCGGATGAGACGCCACCAAGCTTCAAAAATTGGTGATACTCGTCTTTTGTAAGTGTCAACGAGTATCGAGACCTGTCTTTTGTAAATGTCAACAGGGCTCGGAATTGAGACTTAGCTGTCTGCTGGTTCAGAGGTCGCAATGACATAACCGGATGAGACGCCACCAAGCTTCAAAAATTGGTGATACTTATCTTTTGTAAATGTCAATAAGTATCGAGTTTGTAGTGGAATTTGGGAGAAGTCTCGTTTTCACGGGGAGAAACGAGGAAATCACTGTCATAGGTTTAATGTTAACGTAACAGCGAAATGTATTTATGGTCTTACCATTCTATGGATGAGAATTGGTAAGGGATTTTGGAGGTCTCGTCCTCGCGGGGAGAAACGAGGGAATTGCTGTCATAGGTTTGGTGTTAACGTAACAGCGAAATGTGTATGTGGTCTTACCATTCTATGGATGAGAATTGGTAAGTGATTTTGGAGGTCTCGTCCTCGCGGGGAGAAACGAGGGAATTGAACGGGAACATGTTCCTTAGGATTTTTAGCAAACCCCCAGCTGTCAACGGGTTTGATATGCCTTTACCAACTACCGTTTGAGTCGGGCTAGCCATGCTATTCCCCTCAGCATGATGAGTTGTCAAGGACTTATGTTGGGCTTAAAAGCCAACATTTTCCTCTATCCTTAATCGTTAAGGATATTGGATTATCGGGTTAATGTCTGCATAACCCTGATTCTCTTTTAGGATAACCGGTGCACGGCCAGGTTCCTGTTGGTTTATGGCTGTATGATCTCACTTGGAGGAAGAGAAAGGCTCTCTTTGTGTGTACTTTGGACACGGAGATCTTGATCAGAGGTGTAATGTTAACTTGATCATAAGAAGGGTCCTTGATTAAGGATAATACTTCTTTAAGAACTTGACATTGATCGGCATCATGAGTAGGTCGCCCTCTGCAGTCGTGAGGCGGTATGCTCCGTTTGAATAGACTGTTTCTATCACAAACGGTCCTTCCCATTTAGGCTGAAATTTGTCTTTGATCTTGTGCGTCATAATCATCGGTCGTCTGACGGCTAAGACCAGGTCTCCTTTCTGGAAGATTCTCTGCTTGACCTTCTTATTGAAGGCTTTTGACATTCGAGCCTGATACAGCTCAATGTGTTGCTGCGCTTGAGCCGCTTCTCGTCTAGGGCTTCGAGCTCTTGAAGGCGTAGGCGATCATTGTCCTCTGATGTGGTTTTAGTAATCAGAGCTATACGCAACGATGGCATCTGGATTTCCAATGGGAGGACTGCTTCGCACCCATATACCAGGGAAAAAGGCATATTGCCTGTCGGTGTCCGCACCGTGATTCGGTAGGCCAAAGACATTCACCAAGATTTTCGTCCCAATCTCGCTTATTCGAGAGACGAACTTCTTGAGCAGCTTGATGATTGTTTTGTTGAATGCTTCCGCCAAGCCATTGGCAGCAGGATTATAGGCAGTTGAAGCCATATTCTGAATTCGGTATTTCTCGCAGAACCGATAGAATACTTGACTTATGAATTGGGGACCATTATCGTGAATGATCCGCCTAGGGACACCAAATCGATGGATGACATGGTGTTTGATGAAATTGACCACATTAGAGGTTTTGACTTCAACCAGTGGTATAGCCTCTGCCCATTTCGAGAAGTAATCGGTTATTGCCAGGATGAACCGGTGACCTCTTGTCGAAGAGGGGCTGATTGGCCCTACGACGTCGATTCCCCATGCTTCAAATGGCCATGAAGCAACAGTTGGGTGGAGCAGCTCCGAAGGCTGGTGTATGAAGTCCGCATGAATTTGGCATGCTTTACACCTTCGTGCGTATTGGATGGCATCGGCTATCATAGTTGGCCAATAGTATCCAAGTCTGTGCAACCTGTCTTTGAGCTTTGGACCTGGCTGATGAGCTCCGCAAATGCCATCATGCGCTTCTTGGAGCGCTTCCTGTGCCTCTGAATTGGAAAGGCAACGGAGGAGAACACCGTCATATGAGCGACGGTAAAGTGTCTTCAAAGTCGGATCGTAATAGAACCGGAGAGACCTTCATCTGATGGACGCCGCTTCCTTGGGATCGTCTGGAAGCAGACCGTGCAAAGCATAGTCGATGAGAGGAAAGCGCCAGTCTCTTGGTTCGAAATCCGTGGAGACATTATAGACTTCTCGAGTTCTTAGTATGTGCTTGGAGCATACAAGATGTCGAGTTGCGACTGTGAGGTGATACTCGGTGTCGACCGGCAAGGCTAGTGTTGTAGCTAATGCAGCAAGAGCGTCCGCCTTGGTATTTTGAGATCGAGACACATGCCTGATATAGAAACCTTCAAATAGATTAGCCAATTCGATGACTGTATGGTAATAAGGCATCAAGTCCTCATGGCGGACTTCGTATTCGCCTTTAACCTGATTGATGATCAGTTTTGAATCGCCATAGGCTTCGAGGTAGCGTACCCCATTCCATGAGCGAGCTGAAGACCAATGAGCAGAGCATTATATTCTGCTACATTGTTGGAGCACGATTCTGTCAGAGAAAATGCTCTGGGCAAGACATGATTCTGTGGGAGATAAACACAACCCCCACTCTAGCAATAATCTTGCCTTTAGGGCCCATTCGCGATGCTCCATCAAAGAACATCTGCCATACTTCCTCTTCTGAGGTTGCATTAGACTTGAAGACCTCATCAGGGATGTCTTCGTGAAGCTTTGAATGCTCCGGACTGGATGAGCAGCCAAGAACTCTGCAAGGGCCTGGCCTTTAACCGCCTTCTGAGGCGTGAAGATCATGTCATATTGAGACAATAAAAGTGCCCACTTAGCCAATCTTGAATTCAATGATCCTGGCTTCGTCATAAGAAGACGCAATGGGTTTACTCTGGAGATGACATGTATGGCCTGGCCGACCAAATAATGTCGTGTCTTCTGAACAGCGAAGACGAGAGCTAAACACTCTTTCTCAATAGGGTTGTAGCGAGATTCCGCTCCTATGAGAGTTCTGCTCAGATAATAAATGGCATGCTCGTGGCTATTGTCGTCCTTTTGAGCGAGGAGGGCACCGAGGGAGTAGTCCATAGCCTTTACATAAAGCAAGAATGGCTTCCCTGATGTAGGGGCCACTAAGACTGGAGGCTTTGTGAGGTACCTCTTGATGTCTTCATAAGCTTCCTGGCAAGCTTGATCCCATACGAAGGAGGCACCTTTTTCATGAGTCGGGTGAACGGTTGACAGCGGTCTGAGAGATTTGCAATGAATCTTCTGATATAGGCCAGCCTGCCTTGCAAGCCTCTGAGCTCTTTGAGATTCCTCGGTGGATGCATGCTCTGGATGGCTTTGACTTTGTCTGGGTCAAGATGAATCCCTTTCGATGTGACAATAAACCCAAGGAATTTGCCACTTGACACTCCCAAGAAGGATTTTGTCGGGTTCATTTTCAGTTGATGAGCCCGCATTATGTCGAACATCGTTCTCAAGTCATGAAGATGTTCATTCTTGTTGCGGCTTTTGACGGCAATGTCGTCGACATAGCACTCCACTATTTTTCGGAGATGGTCGCGGAAGATTGTATTCATTGCCCGCTGATAGGTTGCTCCGGCGTTCTTCAGTCCGAAGGGCATTACAGTATACCCCCAATGGTGTTCGGAACGAAGTATGCTTCTCGTCGTCGGGATACATCTTGATCTGGTTGTACCCTGAAAAGCCGTCCATAAAAGACATCCTTTCGAACCCACATGTGTTGTCGATCATGACGTCGGTGATGGGTAGTGGGAATTCGTCTTTAGGACAGGCCGTGTTGAGATCACGGTAGTCGATGCAGATCCGTATTTTCCCGTTCTTCTTGAGGACGGGGACGATGTTAGCTACCCAATCTGGATGTTGCTCCTCCCGGATGAAGCCACATGCAATGAGCTTGTGAACTTCGGCTTCAATAGCTTTCATGATGTTTGGGCGAAACCGACGTTGTTGCTGCTTGACTGGCTTGACGTCAGGCTTGATGTTTAGACGGTGCATAGCGACCTGTGGATCAAGTCCGGGCATATCTTCGTAGCTCCACGCGAAGACATCTATATACTCCTTTATGAGTATTATCAATTCTTCCTTCTCCGTAAGCGATAGGCTTCACTTATAAAGATGGGCTTGGGGTTATCTTGACTTCCCAGATTGACCTGCATCACCTTGTCTTCAGTAGGTGGTTCGCGCAGCTCGAACCGCTTTTCCCATTGGATGTTTAATTGTTGGGCCCACGGTTCTTCATCGGTAGCCTCCGCAGGTTCCAACTGACTGCTCGACGTCATATTAACAGTGAGGTCTTTGAACATTCCTCCTATACTGATATCGGAGTCCCACTCGGAGGATGAAGCCGAATGTGATGGAATTGGCCCGTCGTCTTGGAGGCGTGGCGGGGATTGGTCCCAGCTGGCAATGGACCGAGTGGAGTGTCACCAGCTGACATCCCACTTGTCGACAACAGGGGAAAGAGGTTTGTCTATCCGTCAACAATTCCTCAGATCGGACCCGGTTGGGTCTCTGCAATCGAGCGCAAAGGCTCTTTGGGTCGCACATAGGATGACGTCCTGCTTCTTTTATCCCTGCAGATGGGATTAGCACTGAATAGTGCTTTGGTTCTAGCTTCGCCATCAGGCGTGAGCTTAGTGCTTGACGAACTGGAGAGCGGAGCACGCTGCGGTGCTTTACCCGCTATGCTGCTGCGAAGGCAATTGGCCTTAGATGGTACTTTGGCTTTAGCTTCGCGGTCACGAACCCTGCGCGTACGCTGTGGTACAGTAGCTTCGCTCATAAGAACGAGGCCGACGCGAGGCATTGCTGCTCTTGAATTGGGTGACGGTATGATTGCCGTCCTGATTTTATGATTGGAGCAGACAGGCATCTTGCCTTTTTCTTCGCGAGAGAGGCGCGGTTTAGGCGTAGCTACGCCTGAAGCTTCGGTCGGAGACTTCTGTTTAGGCTTCCATATCCGCCTTGGCAGAGGAGACTTAGGTTCACAAGGAACCTGATTAGCCACACACGGGGCTGAGGGGTGTTGGCAGAATTCTGCTTCCGGTTTCTGATTTGAAACCTTGGTCATGGAAACCCTCCTATGCTTCCGTGCTCGAAGCATTGGGCCACCCCAGAGAGGACTTCTTCAAATCTTCCTTGATTGAACTGAACCACCAAGTTCTCACAAGTAAAGGAATTAGATTGCGGACGTGCCTCCTTATTGCGCCAAACAACCACAGTAGGTTCGTAGAGAACCTTTTCAGTCTCCGCAGAGACTTTCCTTGAAGATTTAGCCAGAAAGACTCTGGGTGCACCGGCTTTTCTGAATTCAGAGTTAGACCCGAAGGTCTGTTCGTCGCATTGCGACACTTGATTCTCGGCAGTGGAGAATTTCATCCCTAGCGGAGTCGCCATCTTGTTTTCCATTGATTTGCAAAGGGGAAAACTTACAATAAAAAAAGAGTTTGAGGAGCTAAATTACAAGTATTCTAAAAAGATTACAAGTAGATCTCCTCAGAGATTCTAGAGAAGTGTGCTGATAGGAGTCTGGTCAGCGCGCGACCACTTTGTCCCTTTGACGATGCGAGCGATGAGATTCCCTTCTCGCCTGGTTCGGGGAATCAGAGCACAGAAGGTTGGTAGAACCCTCTTGCTACTTCTCAAAATCGCCTTCAATAAGGAATTCCTTCTCGCCTGGTTCAGGAGATTCCTTGAGAAGAAGGACGATGTTAGGGTATCAACACCCTGGATAGAGAAAGCAATTCTCTAAAAGGTCTCTGAATTCGAGAGCGCACGGTGCGTCGTGAAGAAGCCTCTGCTTGTGGAGTCCTCTTTCTCCGATTGATCGATCCCTTCTCCTTGTACCCCTGGCGGGCTATTTATAGGGAGAGCAAGGGTATAATCGTCCCTTGAAGATATGGAAACAGATTGAATCAAATCTGTTTAAATCTGAAAAGTAGCCTTGCTGCGAGGCTAAGATCAGCTTCTGCGAAGCTAGAATTGGCAGGTCGGTTGATCTTTTTGATTCTTTCCATATCCTTGGAGGATTTCCCCTGATCTTCTTACTCGTTTTTAGAAGAGTCAAGAGATTGTGGCAATCAACTGCCAAATTTGATCTCTGATTTGATCTTAATTGGACTTGATCTGATTGGATCCGATCTCATCTGGAGATTTGATTGGTCAAAGGTTGACTATAGCAGACCAATAGCGGAGCTACCCGCATTGAGCTCATAGCGGAGCTAGAGGCAGTTTCTGGCGAAGTCCGAAAGAAACCTTTGGCGGAGTTGGAAGTCCTCTGTGGCGAAGTTGTGAGTTAGCTTCTTGGCGAGGCTTTGGAGGCTTCGAGGCGAAGTCGAGTGATATTAGCCTCTCAAGCGAGGCTATCTCTTTGGGCTCGTGTGATGCTAAGTGCTAGCATTTTAGACCTGCTGAGGTCTGTTTAGAAACAATCCGGGTTCACTGTCTGCTTGCTGGATCAGTGGAGTCCAAGTTGCTTCCTTGTCCCTCGGAGATGGGTGAAAACTGGTCTTCAGCTCGTCTGTCACTTGTCTTTTGTAAATGTCAACAAGTTTTAGACATTTGTTCGGACCAATAAGAATCTTGTCTTTTTTAAGTGTCAACAATCATGTCGTATTGAGACAATAAAAGTGCCCACTTAGCCAATCTTGAATTCAATGATCCTGGTTTCGTCATAAGAAGACGCAATGGGTTTACTCTGGAGATGACATGTATGGTCTGGCCGACCAAGTAATGTCGTGTCTTATGAACAGCGAAGACGAGAGCTAAACACTCTTTCTCAATAGGGTTGTAGCGAGATTCCGCTCCTATGAGAGTTCTGCTCAGATAATAAATGGCCTGCTCGTGGCCATTGTCGTCCTTTTGAGCGAGGAGGGCACCGAGGGAGTAGTCCATAGCCTTTACATAAAGCAAGAATGGCTTCCCTGATGTAGGGGCCACTAAGACTGGAGGCTTTGTGAGGTACCTCTTGATGTCTTCATAAGCTTCCTGGCAAGCTTGATCCCATACGAAGGAGGCAGCCTTTTTCATGAGTCGGGTGAACGGTTGACAGCGGCCTGAGAGCTTTGCAATGAATCTTCTGATATAGGCCAGCCTGCCTTGCAAGCCTCTGAGCTCTTTGAGATTCCTCGGTGGATGCATGCTCTGGATGGCTTTGACTTTGTCTGGGTCAAGATGAATCCTTTCGATGTGACAATAAACCCAAGGAATTTGCCACTTGACACTCCCAAGAAGGATTTGTCGGGTTCATTTTCAGTTGATGAGCCCGCATTATGTCGAACATCGTTCTCAAGTCATGAAGATGTTCATTCTTGTTGCGGCTTTTGACGGCAATGTCGTCGACATAGCACTCCACCGTTTTTCGGAGATGGTCGCGGAAGATTGTATTCATTGCCCGCTGATAGGTTGCTCCAGCGTTCTTCAGTCCGAAGGGCATTACAGTATACCCCCAATGGTGTTCGGAACGAAGTATGCTTCTCGTCGTCGGGATACATCTTGATCTGGTTGTACCCTGAAAAGCCGTCCATAAAAGACATCCTTTCGAACCCATATGTGTTGTCGATCATGACGTCGGTGATGGGTAGTGGGAATTCGTCTTTAGGACAGGCCGTGTTGAGATCACGGTAGTCGATGCAGATCCGTATTTTCCCGTTCTTCTTGAGGACGGGGACGATGTTAGCTACCCAATCTGGATGTTGCTCCTCCCGGATGAAGCCACATGCAATGAGCTTGTGAACTTCGGCTTCAATAGCTTCCATGATGTTTGGGCGAAACTGACGTTGTTGCTGCTTGACTGGCTTGACGTCAGGCTTGATGTTTAGACGGTGCATAGCGACCTGTGGATCAAGTCCGGGCATATCTTCGTAGCTCCACGCGAAGACATCTATATACTCCTTTATGTGTATTATCAATTCTTCCTTCTCCGTAAGCGATAGGCTTTCACTTATAAAGATGGGCTTGGGGTTATCTTGACTTCCCAGATTGACCTGCATCACCTTGTCTTCAGTAGGTGGTTCGCGCAGCTCGAACCGCTTTTCCCATTGGATGTTTAATTGCTGGGCCCACGGTTCTTCATCGGTAGCCTCCGCAGGTTCCAACTGACTGCTCGACGTCATATTAACAGTGAGGTCTTTGAACATTCCTCCTATACTGAAATCGGAGTCCCACTCGGAGGATGAAGCCGAATGTGATGGAATTGGCCCGTCGTCTTGGAGGTGTGGCGGGGATTGGTCCCAGCCGGCAATGGACCGAGTGGAGTGTCACCAGCTGACATCCCACTTGTTGACAACAGGGGGAAGAGGTTTGTCTATCCGTCAACAATTTTCTCAAATCAGACCCAGTTGGGTCCCTGCAATTGAGTGCAAAGGCTCTTTGGATCGCACATAGGGCGACGTCCTGCTTCTTTTATCCCTGCAGATGGGATTAGCACTGAATAATGCTTTGGTTCTAGCTTCGTCATCAGGCGCGAGCTTAGTGCTTGACGCACTGGAAAGCGGAGCACGCTGCGGTGCTTTACCCGCTATGCTGCTGCGAAGGCAATTGGCCTTAGATGGTACCTTGGCTTTAGCTTCGCGGTCACGAACCCTGCGCGTATGCTGTGGTACAGTAGCTTCGCTCATGAGAACGAGGCCAGCGCGAGGCATTGCTGCTCTTGAATTGGGTGACGGTATGATTGCCGTCTTGATTTTATGATTGGAGCAGACAGGCATCTTGCCTTTTTCTTCGCGAGAGAGGCGCGGTTTAGGCGTAGCTACGCCTGAAGCTTCGGTCGGAGACTTCTGTTTAGGCTTCCATACTCGCCTTGGCAGAGGAGGCTTAGGTTCACAAGGAACCTGCTTAGCCACACGCGAGGCTGAGGGGTGTTTGCAGAATTCTGCTTCCGATTTGTGCTTTGAAACCTTGGCCGTGGACACCTTCCTATGCTTCCGTGCTCGAAGCATTGGGCCACCCCCAGAGAGGACTTCTTCAAATCATCCTTGATCGAACTGAACCACCAAGTTCTCACAAGTAAAGGAATCAGACTGCGGACATGCTTCCTTGTTGCGCCAAATAACCGCAGTAGGTTCGCAGGGAACCTTTTCAGTCTCCACAGAGACTTTCCTTGAAGATTTAGCCAGAAAGGCTCTGGCTGCACCGGCTTTTCTGAATTCAGAGTTAGACCCGAAGGTCTGTTCGTCGCATTGCGACACTTGATTCTCGGCAGTGGAGAATTTTATCCCCAGTGGAGTCGCCATCTTGTTTTCCATTGATTTGCAAAGGGGAAAACTTACAATAAAAAAAAGAGTTAGAGGAGCTAAATTACAAGTATTCTTAAAAAGATTACAAATAGATCTCCTCAGAGATTCTGGATAAGTGTGCCGATAGGAGTCTGGTCAGCGCGCGACCACTTTGTCCCTTTGACGATGCGAGCGATGAGATTCCCGTCTCGCCTGGTTCGGGGAATCAGAGCACAGAAGGTTGGTAGAACCCTCTTACTGCTTCTCAAAATCGCCTTCAATAAGGAATTCCTTCTCGCCTGGTTCCGGAGATTACTTGAGAAGAAGGACGATGTTAGGGTATCAACACCCTGGATAGAGAAAGCAATTCTCTAAAAGGTCTCTGAATTCGAGAGCGCACGGTGCGTCGTGAAGAAGCCTCTGCTTGTGGAGTCCTCTTTCTCCGATTGATCGATCCCTTC
Organism: Agave tequilana; assembly: GCA_038442645.1. Lineage (NCBI taxonomy): Eukaryota > Viridiplantae > Streptophyta > Magnoliopsida > Asparagales > Asparagaceae > Agave > Agave tequilana. Next base: position 138,939 of record JAVJIF010011692.1, on the reverse strand, counting down.
TCCTTGTACCCCTGGCGGGCTATTTATAGGGAGAGTAAGGGTATAATCGTCCCTTGAAGATATGAAAACAGATTGAATCAAATCTGTTTAAATCTGGAAAGTAGCCTTGCTGCGAGGCTAAGATCAGCTTCTGCGAAGTTAGAATTGGCAGGTCGGTTGATCTTTTTGATCCTTTCCATATCGTTGGAGGATTTCCCTGATCTTCTTACTCGTTTTTAGAAGAGTCAAGAGATTGTGGCAATCAACTGCCAAATTTGATCTCTGATTGATCTTAATTGGATTTGATCTGATTGGATCCGATCTCATCTGGAGATTTGATTGGTCAAAGGTTGACTATAGCAGACCAATAGCGGAGCTGTCCGCATTGAGCTCGTAGCGGAGCTAGAAGCAGTTTCTAGCGAAATCCGAAAGAAACCCTTTGGCGGAGTTGGAAGTCCTCTGTGGCGAAGTTGTGAGTTAGCTTCTTGGCGAGGCTTTGGATGGCTTCGAGGCAAAGTCGAGTGATATTAGCCTCTCAAGTGAGGCTATCTCTTTGGGCTCGTGTGATGCTAAGTGCTAGCATCTTAGACCTGCTGAGGTCTTTTTAGAAACAATCCGGGTTCACTGTCTGCTTGCTGGATTAGTGGAGTCCAAGTTGCTTCCTTATCCCTCGGAGATGGGTGGAAACTGGTCTTCAGCTCGTCTGTCACTTGTCTTTTGTAAATGTCAACAAGTTTTAGACATTTGTTCGGACCAATAAGAATCTTGTCTTTTTTAAGTGTCAACATAGATATGATTCCAAATCATAGAAAACGGACATCATATGAGAAAGATATTGCCCGAACAAATTGAAGGTCCCAGTCTGTCCAAAACTTGTCCGAATTTATAAGCAAGTTGAATCATACTTCCAGTAGGATTCCGAGTCTTAACTTGATAGGATGCCCTAATACTCTTGGAACTCTTGAGTATAGACCTGAATATACTTATTAGAAGGTTCTAAGATGTTCTATTGTAAAATAGTCGGATGCATCGTCATCGAACATAGCATATATATTTACATGGTATTAGTATTATCAATTTCCCCATTGCTTTCCTACTCAATTTTTCTAAAAGCCAACCAAGAAAATAGAGGCATAATGTACACAATACTTGTACTGGAAGGCAATATGCTGAGTTTAGAAGTTCTAAAGTCAGTAGAACCAGCTACCTCAGTTGGCGGATTACTGACTCAACAAACTTCAGGTAACTCACCATCTACAAATAGGGGGTCAGGGGACCTCACCAAAGGTATGAGCTCCAAAATTCTCTCTTTCAATTCCATTCATAATTTCCTCGGATTGTGACTGGCTTGAACATCAGAGGGGGTTACCAAAATTTGGTCCCCGCTGATGTTCTATCTTCCAGATCATTTTGCAGAGCTAGAACAAAGTTACGACCACACATGCAACTAATTAAATGTTTAATAAGGTAGTGGAATAAGATCGCAGGTGTCGGTCTTATGCAGCGCATCTAACTCATCTTGCTTATGTTTCTGGCAATTTGGACCTGAAGAAGCTCCCTTATGGGATTGAGGCTGAGCAAAAGAATGTTTAAGAGGAATGAAACTGATAAATCAAAATGACATGAAGTTATTTAGAATATCTAGTAGCAGGGTGTCGATATGGAGAAGGAAGAACATGTTAAATTTGTAATCTTCGATGTAGAAGACTGTATCATGGAAATTTTCAATATATAGAGCAGTTTAGATTTTCAATATAGACATCTTCAAAGAAATTTTCAATATAGAGCAGTTTAGATTTTCTACTTGAGAAGTTTTTCTTTAGGAAACCTGGAAATAAAGAATGCAGTTGATGAGACGTTAACTCAATGAACGAGATCTCGGAAGCTTTATAGTTAATTTCCTTATGCAGCCCCCCTCTTCTGAAATCGTCGTGAAGAGGTAAGAACAAGTCAGGTCGGGTGAAGACGTATTAGATCCACAAAGTGACCTATAATGCTACATAAGGTAAGTGAAACATCATAGCATTCTTTTTATCAAAAATGTTTCGAGCAAAGAAAGCTTGGGACAAGGTGGTGAAAAAGAAGTCATCAAATGAAGAAAGTAGCTTTCGAGCCCTTGATTAGAAAACCAATACCATCAACACTATAGAAAAGTAACGTGAAACAAAATAAGTACATCCAACCACACAAAGTGAAGAATAATTTGGATGCTGCTGGAACAAATATTCAAATGGGTACAAACAGAAGTAACATAAGTAGGAATCCTACAGTTAAATAAGCTGCAGTCAAAAGTGCGTCACCCGAAAAAGCATACGGTAAATTGGCAGAAAGAAGGAAGAGTTTGAGTTGTATCAAACAAATAACGGTTTTATCGTTCAAAGAAACCATTTTGTTTCGGCGATGCACGCGTTTCCCCTCATTTTCCCATGATCTTTGCCACTTTGTGAATCTAAGGCTCTTAATAGATCCCACCCACTCTCACAATAAGCTCATATCTGTAGATTTTAATTGATCAAAAATAATAAAAATACCATAGACACAAAAACAGAATAATAAAGCGCTATGCATAGACTAATTATTCAGAACTGTAATCATAAATTGATTGCCAAGGTCGAACCATTCTTTATTTCAATTGTGAATACACATATAGATCTATGAATAAAAATCTTACTTTTAGTTTGACAAGGGGCTTTTAAAGAGAAACAAAGAGTCAATCTATAGACTACTCTAACAGCAACGCAAGAAATAAAAGGATCTAAAGATATACATTTCAGGTATATTCTAATCGTGACCTTTTTTGGCTTTTAATTAGTGCATGAATCAACTCTTCAAGCAACCGCTATTTGTTGGATCTGTCGTTTAGCATTTCTAACCCCATCTTGGCAAAAACAGGGTATTAGAAAGGCTGAGGAGAGAGTCAACTAATTTGCACCTGATTTTCTCTTTACCAAGAAAAAAGATAAATTGAAAGGGGAAAAAAAGACCCACAATATTTAGTCTAATAATGGGGCAGCTTAATCCTTTCATCAATCTTGCAGCAATTTGTTTGACAAGAAACAATCCTCCCAAAACTCAGAAAAAAGAAAGATCCAAAAAAGTGACATTAACAGATTAGAACAAAAACTAGTATTGCAGGTTACATATATAGAACTATGAGCAAACTCTATTTTGCTGGAATAATTATATCATGTAGTAAAAGACACCACTGATTACTCTTTAACATGAGATGAGAACTGTCAAAACACTAAACTCTGCCTACTCATTCACACTACGAACGATCAAATTGGTACTAAAATCTAAGGTTTTCCAGGACTCCTCGGATCGTGACGGTTGTTTGCGCCAGACCCGGGTAGTCATTTAGTTCCAATTCCATCCTCCTTTCTTCCTCTTGTATTGGCATTTCAATAGTCATCACCTGCATCAGGAAAACCCTAACAGTGATCAGCATGTGCTCCACAAACGAAACAGGTAGAACATCAGTGTAATATTATTGAATAATTTTTCTTGCATGCTTCTTAGCTAGCGTTCACACTTGCAGATATAAATAAGCTTCACTGGTTGAATATTTTATGTAGTTAGCTATAACTACTGATAATATATTGATGGCTGGTAGGTTAGTTGGCTAGGATGTCTGATAACGCACAGGTTGCACAAGAATACAGCTAATTAATTTGGATCTTTGATAAATGGATTGCTTTTAATTTAATAAATTAACAAAGGTCAAATTAGTTCTGCAAAAAATGGAAAACAACCCAATATAAACCTAGAAATTTGCTAGACATGGGTAATGGTATGAACATTCTAAAAGCAAGATTATTGAAATATATATATATATATATATATATATATATATATATATATATATATATATATATATATATATATATATATAGAGAGAGAGAGAGAGAGAGAGAGAGAGAGAGAGAGAGAGAGAGAGAGAGAGAGAGAGAGAGAGATTTAAGGTTTCTTTTCCTGCTTGGGTTTTGAATTAAACATTAGAGATGCAAGGAGAAAGTAGAGAAAGGGAAGTTTTAGATACCTCGATTGCAGATACTCGTTGGTTATGCAATGCAAGGCTTCCTGCAAAACAAACCCAGAAAAGATCAGTACTATGCATAAAACAAATCCATGAAACAAAATCTTTCTTCTTTTTTCTGAATTTAATAGGAAAAATAGAGAAGCCATGCAGATGAAAAACGAGTAGTACTGGATAGAGGTGCTGCATCAATAGACAGAAGGTATGACAAGCAAAACAACAGTGCAAAAAGTTGAAGCAAAGCCTTCTTCTTCTCCATCATCTAATCTAACAAAGAGATCTCCTTAGCTCTAGGGGAAAATGTGAGGGTGCGAGGTTTATGTAGGGCAAAAAGACAAGTCCACATCACATAGTTAACTTCCTCTCTTTATTTTAAGTTGGAAGAATTTGCTCTCACCTTTTCCAACTTTTTCCTCATGCCCTTAAACACACTTCTGTCTCTCACTGTCTCACAATGTTGAAAATGATAGCCCCATACCCTTCTCAACACGTCTAAAATATGTGCTGCTACATGTCAATGATTGATGTCATTCTCCCCTGGAGTAGATTTATAAATGACTCTCCCATGGGACTGCTCACTGATGCTGTTAATTCCACAAGCTAAACTGGTAGCAATCACATGCTTCTTCATTTCATTGTATATAATCTTGAAAATGCAGGACTTTGCAAGGGATGACCCTAAAATGGTACACTCTACTCCCAGGAACATGTTGATCCAAAGTGTGTGCACATAGAAATACTAATACTCAGTCCTGGCAAGTTATTCTTTACCATTGTTATGGATCTAGGAGAAAGAGGAAATATTTAATGCATGCGTAAATTTGATAAAATATATTATAGATCTAATTTGTCAGAAATTTTCTGTTAGAAGGTACTCGTTCAAAATTTTCTCAAAACTTAAGAGGGAGAAGAGCGATGATCTTATAGTTTGGAAATTATCTGTAAGGATTTAAGACATATTTTCAATGCAATATTTAAACATAACAAGCCTACAGGAGGAAAATCAAACATTCTAGAACGTCCGAGAAAGCTTTTTAGACATTACAATCATCAAGAAGAAAAAGATGCATCCATTAATTTGCAAGAGAAAGGAGGGGAAATATTCTGCAAAAGAAATGATTGTATTCATAAAAATTAGGGGTTTTTTCATATTGACAAATGAAATCTTTGCTGTTTTTTTTGTTCAACCATCAAATCTTAATATTTCCAATTTGATACCCGATATCTTATATTTTGGGGGAAAAAAAAAGAAACTACCCACGTTGTTAGTCATGTTGGGAAACGGAAAATTTCAAGTGAATCTTTGAGCTGAATTCATGCATGATCAGTTGCTAGAAACATAAGGATGATGCGTGGAGTGTGTTCTCCTTCCATTGTGGATGAACGTGGTATATTCACATGTTCAATTCTATTTCCGAGTGAATGAGATATTCAAGTCAGAAATTGGCCTAATTCAATAGCTAAATGGGACCTAAAAAAGTAGAAACTTTTTAGTTCCACATTAAATATGATGTGAAAAGTTGAGTGGTTTAAAATATGAAAAGTTGGGAGATAAGGGCGTACTCTTAAGGTACTTGAGTTTTCGTGCGCGTTTGGGGGGAACCATACCCATGCGCGCACACCGCGCCTGTCTCGTCCCGGTGCCGGTTCAGTACTGTTCTAAGTGGCTTTGTTTGTTAGAACGATTGTGACAGTTCTGTCCAAACCGTTGCAACCGCTCCCTCCAACTACCGATCAATGAGCGCTATAAATAGCGCTTCTCTCGACCCTTTCCAACACACAAAAAAATAACGCTCCTCTCGACCCTTTTCAACACACAAAAAATAGAAACAAATTTGAGTAACCCTCAGACAGAAATTCTGTCTTTTTTCATTCTCTCCTCTGTATATTCCACTAATAAACTAATAATTAAGGCAAATATTCTCTCTGAAATTTGTGTTGGTCCATTTTTGTCTACCGTGAAAAAATGTTGTATTTTGGGAGACCTACGTTCAGTAAACCGTTAGCATCATAGCGGAAGACGTAATTGTCTTAAGGAGATTTGTTATACGTGTACCTCACTCCGTATACTGTGTAATTGTACTAACGTTCTTTTTACAGGGGTTATGTTGGAATATTATTTTTATAAATATCACTGTTGATATATTGATTATATTGAGACCGAGTAATACCAGTCTAATTGGGTTTAACTAAGGTAGGGAATTGAAAAGTAGTTCTGTAATTAAGAAGCGTTCTATCGCGCGAAAAATCTCCCACTTGATTTTCACCAGCCTGACCAATTAGATCAGTTGATCTTATTTAGATGTCAGGAACAACATTCTTAAGACAATTATTTTATTGAAATTGCTAACTTCTACTCTGGTTGAATTGTAGAAAAGTCTGGTACTAATCAAGATAATATCAGTGAGGCACTAAGAGCGTCGAATCTGACTGTGATATCTGCTCCTCTTCTGATTCTGAAGATGGAGGATGTTAGCATGAAGAAGTTCATCGTATGATATTTTCTTGAGTACTAAATGATGTATAGTAAGATTTTGATCAGCTGAAGCAATAAGTATGTTTATAACATACAAAGCCAAAGTTGAGAATCAACTCAAGTAAAAAAAATATAGATTCTAAAATCCGATCAAGACGAAGAATATGAATCAAATAAATTCATGAGTTGTTTGCTAACTTGGTATAATCCACCAAATCAAAGTATCATACACTCCTCAGCAGAATGGGATTGCTGAAAAAAGAAACAGAACTTTAAAAGAGATGATCAAGTTTTTACTCGTAAGTTCTGGATCACCGCAAAACTTGTGGGGGAAGCCCTATTAACCGAAAATCAGGATACTCCACAAGAAACTTGATCGTATTCCATTTGAATTGTGACATAAAAGGTCTCCTTCTTGTTGGCCCAAAGGCCCATCACTCTAGTTTTGATGAAGATTAACTCATGTAGTTATAGTACCAATGATCTTGTGTTTAATTAGTATCAGATATTTAATCAAGATCTTAATTGGTGTTTAGCTTCACAAAGGATTTCAAGTCAAAGTTTTGGAGCTAGCACGTGTTGAGTCAAGAGCTTGCGCATCAAGATCGCATCAAGTACTCAAGAGGAGTTTAGCTCATTGGATCAAGTTTTGGACCAAGTCAAGAAGGAGAAGAAGACCTTCAAGAGAAGATTTCCAAGAAGACTTGTGTCATTTTTTGTAAGTGACAAGATTTTGTTTTTAGATAAAATATAAAGGATAGATTAGTTGGTGGATTGCTCAAGTTCATGTACACTCACATATAAGATTTATATGTATTTTCATAAAAGAATTTTCGTTTTGAAAAATACCGGTTTGATTTTTAAAGATTAAAAATATACATGTGTTTTATCAAAACTTATTTTAGAGCTTATTGTCAAAAACTTAGATATTTCATCATGAAAAACACCTAGAGGGGGGGTGAATAGGTGTAATTGCTAATCTAACAATCTTTTTAAAACTAAGATGGATGAATGATGCAACGATCTCTCAAAACAAGACTAAGAGCCGAATACCCCGTGAGAGGTTCTGAACTCCTTCCTCCCAATTCCCCTTGAATGGGTTAGAGGTGCGCAATGCAACCTTGTTGTATGAGAATTGATCGATTAAAGAATGAATAATATGCAATGATGAAGTGCACACAAGATATATCACAAGTATCACAAAGTAGAGGCAATAACACAAAAACTAGATCTCAAGCAAGTAATTGAAAGCAATAGAGTGCAAGAGAAATTTAAAGCAAAATGGACACAAGGCAATCGCAAACACAAGATGTTTGTTTCGAGGTTCGAGCCACCGCTCTACTCCCCACCTTCACCTCCGTGAAGGGTTTCCACTATCCACCGAGGACGCTTACAACGGTCTACCGAAGACCCGAGCACCGAGCTCCACCACTTACAATAACCTCTACCGAAGAGGTGTCTCCACAAGAACAAGAAGAACACAAGTAACCAAAGTGATCACAACAAGATCACTAAACTCTTTACAATTTCTCACTCTTTTACAACTTCCTTATAGAATGAGTAAGGAATTTTTGGCTCTAAGAAGTGTAGTGAGAAAACTCAGTTGTGGAGATGATTTTTGCTAGAGAACACAACTGAAAACAAGCTCAAGAAAGAGTTGGAGATGAAGAGCTTAAACACTTTTCTTTTCTTTTTGAAAACTATGAAAACTTGAGGATTTTTCTTGGTGTTTTGTAAGAGAGTCTTCTCCTCTATTTATAGGGAGAGAAATAGGTTTAAAACAATTTATTTAGACCTTATTTGCTCTGAAAAAGATCTGAAAAATCTTGAAAAAGTCTGCCAAAAAGCAGTCTGGAAAACAGATTTCAGAATTGCACAAAAGAGGAAAGAGTCGTTGGGCTTTTGTAGGCCTGGCGGTCGACCGGGCCGGTCGGCCGCCAGCTCAGCTGGCAAAGAGCCGTTGGCTCGGGTCGACCGTCCTCTAAAAGAAAACACAGTTTTCTTCGGGCGGTCGACCGGGCGGTCGACCCAGAAAACCCAAGAGCAACTGCTTTCAGTCGGTCGACCCGAGCGGTCGGCCTACAGACGTGCACAAACGTGCACGTCCTGACACTGGCGCCGGTCGACCGTGCCGGTCGGCCGGTCAAGCCTGAAACAGAAAAACAGCAGGATTTTTGAACTTGAAAAATTTTGTAAAAATGTTTTGAAGTAAAGAAAAACTAAGTAATATGCTGGAAAGAGTATACATACATGATCTAAACATGATATTTATATTTGTAAAACTTAGGGTCATGTATATATATATATACTAAGGCATGAAACAAAAGTTTTGATCATGAAAACTTGAATACAAAAAAAAAAACGTGTGTGTGTATCTAGAGCCAATTTTCAAAACTCAAACTTTAACAATCTAATTCTTACATTGGTTCTAAGTACTACAAGTGCTTCAAGAGGGCTTTTCACCATAAGGTCTTCAACACTTGATTCTTGAGCCCAATTTGAGTTGACTTGAGTCCAAAACACTTTCTTTTAGGGTGTAAACCTTCTAGTTGAGTTAGAACCCTAAAACACACTTAACCAATAAACAATATTAGTACAAATAACTAATATGTTTTGTAATCATCAAAACACACTAAAACGGGTGATTGTAACCTTGGGCCAACAATCTCCCCCTTTTTGATGATGACAAAACATATAGGTTAGTTAAAAAATGGAAGAAGAGCTTGGAAAGCTCCCCCTCAAATAATGCTATGTATAAAGAATGACAATGAGTAAGATACATGAAGCATTGAAAACACAATAATTTTGTTGAAAACTAAAATAAACAACAAACAAACTTATACTTTTTCTCCCCTTTTTGTCATACATCAAAAAGGGTTAAACAAAACAAAATATTAAAGAGAAATTTATCTTTAAGAATCCATAATGCAAACATTCAACTCACCACAAATAAATGAAAATCTAGCATAATCTAGAGGTTTAGTAAAAATATCGGCAAGTTGAAAATCGGTAGAAACATAATCAATATCAATATCACCTTTCTCATAATGATCTCTAAGAAAGTGATACCTAATGTCAATGTGTTTGGTTTTACTATGTTGATTTGCATTCTTTGTCATGTGAATAGTACTAGTATTATCACAAAATATTTTAACATGATCAAAGTGTAAATCATAGTCAAGGAGAGTATGTTTCATCCAAAGAACTTGTGCACAACAAGCTCCGGCTGCAACATACTCCGCCTCGGCGGTTGAAAGGGCTACCGAATTTTGCTTTTTGGAAGACCAAGATACAAGACAATTACCTAAGAATTGACATGTTCCACTTGTGCTCTTCCTATCTATCCTACAACCCGCATAGTCGGCATCCGAAAAACTCATCATTGAAAATTGGCCGGTTTTCGGATACCACAAACACATTTCAATAGTGCCCTTAAGGTATCTAATTATGCGTTTACCGCAATTATATGAGACTCTTTAGGACAAGATTGAAAACGTGCACAAAGACAAACGGAAAACATAATATCCGGCCTACTAGCCGTCAAATACAATAAACTACCAATCATGCTACGATAAAGCTTAATGTCTACACTTTTACCTTGTTCATCCTTGTCAAGCTTGGTAGTTGTTGCCATGGGAGTTTTGCTAACTTTAGATCCTTCAAGCCCGAACCTTTTGATTAGTTCCTTTGTGCACTTGGCTTGATTGATGAAGATCCCATCCTTCCTTTGCTTGATTTGGAGTCCAAGGAAATAGTTGAGTTCCCCCATCATAGACATTTCAAATTCTTCCTTCATGCATGATTCAAAAGCTTGGCAAAGAGATTCATTAGTAGAACCAAAAATAATGTCATCAACATAAATTTGCACAATAAGAATATCTTTTTCTACATGTTTTGTAAACAAAGTTGTGTCAATTTTACCTTTCTTAAAACCATTTGAAATTAAAAATGAAGAAAGTCTTTCATACCAAGCCCTAGGGGCTTGTTTTAAACCATAAAGAGCTTTATCTAATTTAAACACAAAATCCGGATGTGTAGGATCAACAAACCCGGGGGGTTGTTCAACATACACTTCCTCTTCAATAAAACCATTTAGAAAAGCACTTTTAACATCCATTTGAAATAATTTAAAATCTTTATATGAGGCAAATGCTAGTGTCATCCGTATGGCTTTAAGCCGTGCTACGGATGCAAAGGTTTCTTCAAAATCGATTCCTTCGATATGAGTGTAACCTTGGGCAACCAACCTAGCTTTATTCCTAACAACGTTACCCGATTCATCCAACTTGTTCTTAAAGATCCACTTAGTACCAATTGTTGGTCTATCATGGGGCCTAGGAACAAGGTGCCAAACTTGGTTGCGCTCAAATTGATTGAGTTCCTCTTGCATGGCTAGCAACCAATATGAATCGGCCTCGGCTTCGAGGACGTTCTTGGGTTCAACATGAGAAATAAATGCATAATGTCCACAAAAGTCATGAAGTTTAGAGCGAGTGGTTACCCCTTTGATACTTCACCTATGACGAGGTCCTTGGGATGATGAGGATTGTATCTCCAATCCTTTGGAAGTTGTTGAGTAGGCTCCACTTCAATTGATTGAATTTCATTTCCTTGAGCCTCTTCTACTTTAGCTTCACTTCCTTCATCATCCTTTGGTTTGTCTCCCATAGTAGTTGTATCCTCCAAGGTCACTTTCTCCAAGCCTTCATCCAAAACATCTATTTCTACAACATTCTTAACAAACAAGTTAGATTCTTCAAACTTAACATGTATAGATTCCTCAATAGTCAAAGATGATCTATTGAAGATTCTATAAGCCTTACTTGTATTAGAATAACCACAAAAATTGCCTCATAAGCTTTAGCATCAAATTTTCCTAAATTATCTTTTGTATTTAAAGCAAAACATTTGCATCCAAAAACCTTGAAATATGAAACATTTGGTTTTCTAGAAAAGTACATTTCAAAAGAAGTTTTTGAAGTATTTTTACACAAGAAAACACGATTTGATATATAGCATGATGTATTAACGGCCTCGGCCCACAAATAATGTGGTAGACCATATTCACTTAGCATTGTCCTAACCATCTCTTGTAAAGTTTGATTTTTCCATTCAACTACTCCATTTTGTTGTGGAGTTCTAGGACAAGAAAGTTCATGCTTAATTCCATGTTCTTCACAAAAAGTGGTAAAGGGTAGGTTAATGAACTCACCTCCTCTATCACTTCTTATTCTTAAAATTGAAGTATCTTTTTCCTTTTCAACTCTTTTCTTAAAGGTTTGAAAATGTGAAAAGGCTTAATTTTTGTGTTCAAGAAAGAAAACCCAAGTAAACCGTGAAAAGTCATCAACCAAAACAAATGCAAATCTATTCTCACTTAGACTTTTAGTTTGAGTAGGCCAAATAAATCCATATGGATTAACTCTAAAGGACGTGATGTCAAGATATCCTTAATTGACTTGAAAGAAGACTTAGTTTGTTTCTGATCGGGGTGGAAACTAGCACTCAAAAGTGTGTATTTATGAAATCGATGTAAAAGCTCGAATGTGCTAATGTACCCTCGATACTTCCGTTATAGCATTGGCTTAACGGGTCGTATCCACAGGGAAGGGAGGCGATAGAAGCATTAACGGTCTCTAGTCACGTCAGATGTTAACAGTTCTTCTTTGTTGAAAGAATGAAAAAGAATGAAAAAGAAAAGAAAATGAAATCCAGAATGTGGTAGGTGAGGAGAGCGATGAGAACTGCGATGTAAAAACCAAAAGAGAAGTGAAGAAGATGGAACAAGGTAAACTAAGAAGGCGATGAAAACACCGATAGAAAAATGAGAAAAGAATTTGGAAAACGATTTCTAAAACAAAGGTAAAAGAAAACTCATGGCTACTAACTACTAAGTACTCCACTAACCATGCTAACCTCTTCGAGATAGTTGCCTCACATTTTGATCCTCGGCCATCACAATTGTAACGCCCCGATTCCACGAATACGGGGACGTCACTGCGACGTATATACGTAAGTCAGAAAATGCCCCCACGTATATACGCTAAGCATAAAAGTACAACAAGAAATCAGAGTACACACGAAGCGTGGTATTCATACATATGCCAACACAAGAAATACACATACAAAGTTATCACAGGATATTATAAAGTATTACACATTACATGTGTATTACATCATAACCAAGTCCAAAAGAGAAATACACAAGATATACACGAAAGCTCACGAGTAGGATGGAGATCCCGTGAGTCAAAAGAGGAGCCCGGCACGAAGGAAGAAGAGCTAGCCTGCCTGCTCACTAGCGGAAGCTCAATCTACAGTGGATGGCTCCACTACGATCCAAGCTTCGAAATCTGAATATGCAAATCCAAAGGGTCAAGACATATAATAGTAAACAACTATAGCCGAGTGGCTAAGAGACATGAATAAGGGTTAGAACACAAGTGTAGTATATGAAGACACGTATGGTATAATCATCATGGTACAGGAAATCCAAGTAAAACTGGTTGTGTGCAAAAGTGATTGTATACGCTTAGGTCACGGTCCCATGAGACTAGTACATCGAAGGAATAATCCAAACAAGGAAACCCTCATATATATACCTTTTGTCTCATGCCACCAAATATCCAAGCGTATATAATCAGAGTTGCAACTCGTATGATAGTAACAGGAATACAGAACAATAACGATCAAGGGTCCATAACACGTGTAACGGGAGTCATAACAGTAATACATAACAGGAATCATCGCAGGTACACATAACAGAAACTATAACTGGAAACATAACTGACATCTATTGTTATTATTACTCGTCTGACTCATATATCTCGGCATGTGTCCAGGTGTGCACCCCAACACACATACATCCATATATAAGCGAGTCGAGGGTTGTTAACGGAAGCAGATGGAGAACTGACAGAGCTTCTTATAGTGGTTCACATACACCGGGGACCAGTTTGTTGGTCCAACGGTTCCCACCACCTGGGACCGGTTTGGAGGCCCAAAGTCCCCCTATATGTACTCATGTGGGCCCTAAGTCCCACTATAGTCGTCCGCCATATATATATATCATATCCATCACTATAAGCAAGGTATCATTCCGGCATCCATCACTTCCTCCCATACCCCATACAAGTTGTCCTTTTTATGATTTATTAACATAATTATCAGATTAAGGGAATGAGCAATATCATAACAGTAATACATAACAGTGATCAGTACATAACAGTAATCAGGTACTACATTCCCTTTATCGTGATAATTATAAGAATCGGTGTATCATGCTTGGTGTCAAGAGATAGCATGATAAGTGGTGATGTATATCTAACAAGCAACCAAACATATCAAAGAATTGATAATAGTCAGGGTAAGTCATGGCCTAACAAAAGAGTCTAGCAAATCAGGTGATATACATGTGTTAAAAGGAAACATAAAACTAACAAGTCTAAAGGATTGACAAGCGGTCGATAGTGTTAATGAACAAGTCATGAAATACTAGTTATGAAGCATGAACAGGAATAATACACTACACATGTATCAAGGGTAAGATATATAGTCAAGAAGGAAATCACAATACCAGACAGCCATAAGTTAGTCGACTAGGTTAGAATAGTAGTCGACTAATAGAAGGGTTAGTCGACTAGGAAAGTAGGGTGGTCGACTAATACTGTGTTCCAGAGAGTTTGGGTTTCTGTTTCAGGAAGAGTTAGTCGACTAGGTAAAATGGGTAGTCGACTAACAGGGAACTACAAGTCGACTAACAGATACTTAAGTCGACTAAGTTTGAGATACAGAGAGTTGAGTTGGTTTCAGGAGTCAACTAGGGTCAAGGGTGTAGTCGACTAGGGGTTCCAAGTCGACTATAAAATTAGGATGAGTCGACTAGGGCCGAGAGTTGGTGTTTTTGGTTCAAGGAAAATTAGTCGACTAGGGGTCAAAATGTAGTCGACTAGGGGGGTCTAGTCGACTGGTAAATTTGCTTAGTCGACTAAAACTGTGAAAATCAGAAAAGCTACGTTTCAACTAAAGTGGGTTAGTCGACTAGGTTCTAGGTTAAGTCGACTAATCCTGGGAAAACAGGATACAGAACAGATTTTATGGTGATTGTTTGATGGGCTAAAAACATGATTTTTATAGAACACATGTACATGAAATTGTCAACACAAATATACAAGGAAGTTGCCTAGTCTTGGTGAGTAAAGATACTCACTTCGAATGGTTATGTGAAGGTTCTACGAGTTCCGAATAATCGTTGTCGACGGCTATCACCAACTAGGTCCTTGGCGATGCTTCCGACGAAGTGAGATGCGATCCAAATCCAAGGGTTGTGGTAGCTTGAGAAGAAGATGAAGGCCTTGAGGTGTTCTTTGGAATTAGGGTTTGAGATGGAGATGGAGAAGGATTTGTGAAGGTGAGAATTTTGTTGAAGTGAAGAAAAGGGAAAAGAATTGTAAAGGAAAGGATTTATATAGGTTTTGATTTTTGTAAAGGAGATGTAATTATGTAGAAGGGAGGGGTTTAATTGCAAAATAGGGGATGGGATGGGTGTCTCTCCTTGGCCACTTGGCCGGCCATGGGGAAGAGAGAGAGGGTTGCATTAATGGGGAAGGGTGTGGAGTTTGAGATATTTGTTGGAAAATTGGGATTTTGTAGAATTGTGGAAAATGGAAAATCCTTTAACTTAGCAAGGAAGGAAAGGAAAATAGAGAAAAGGAAAATGGAAAAGAATTGGATAAATGAAAATATTTTCTTGGTCTCCAAAAATGAAAATATCAGAAACACAGGTTCCCGAGTTAAAGTCGAGCATGCGGGAAAATATTTCGGAAAATACCGAAATCGTCCGAGATTCAAGTATCTCGGAACGACTCGCAATTTTCACCAAAAATCAATAATAATATAAGAAGACTTAATATGAAATCCTTTTTAAGAAATACTTTATAGTTTTAAATCTAAAAATCCCGGAATCAGTTACCTACCGACTCCGAAAGAATTTTCATAAAATCATAAAATTCTCAGAAAAAGAATGTAGATAGAAAATATGATTCTAAGCAATAAAGTCTAAAGGACTTTCTAGAAATCCCTAACTGTTTGAGAAATAAAAATACTGGAATCAGTCTTCTACCGACTCCGGCGGAAAATCCATAAATTCGTAAAATCTTCAGAAAAAGGATTTAAGTAAGGAATATAATTCTAAGAAGAAATGTCTAAAGAATCTTCTAGAAATTCTAAGCAGTTTGCAAGATAAAAATTCGGGAATCGATCAGCGGCACTGGTCGACACCGGTTTTGAAGAAATTCATTTTAATTCTAGAAAATTCCAGAAATTCACATAAAATCTAATATATTAGAAAATGATATTTGAAATTGAAATTGGTCAAATACGGAAAGTAAATCGAAAAATACGATCGAAAAACTGAATACGCAACTAAGTACGTATTCCGGGAACGGGGTATTACAATCTACCCACCTTACAAAAATTGCGTCCTCGCAATTTCGCTAAGGGGTAAATTGAACACAAAGGGGACAAGGGTGAAATCAAAGGATCCGAAAAATCAAAACAAGAATAAGATGAACACAGAAAGAACCGGGATGAACAATGATAGAATGATAAGGGAAACATATTTAGAATGATAACCAATTCAAATACAAGATCTAGGGTAGTGATTACCATGATATCCTAAGGCTCCTACTCTGGATACTGGTCCTCCCACTCTGCTGCATCGCCTGAGGCCTCTACGGCCATGAGGTGAACTTGGCCTCTACCTTGGTCTGCTCTAGGCCTCAATCCCCTCTGCTGATGATCATACCGTTGGGGTGGAAGTGGAACTCGTCGATCAACAGGTTCAGGGTTCCTCCTCAGAGGCGGAGCTGGAAGTGCTGGGGCTGGATGTGCTGGTGCTGGAAGAGCTGGTCTGGCTGGTGCCATATGTCCAAACTTCCTGTGTGGGCAATCCCTTAGCATATGCCTCCCTGATCCACACACTACACACAATCCCTTAGCCACTCGACAATCGCTCTTATAGTGTCCGGGTCTGTGGCAATAATTGCATACAATCTGAGGAAGAGGAGATTGGAATGGTCTCTTCATCATCGGGCCATGGGTTGTCCCAACTGCATCTTCCTCATCCATTAACTGAAAAGGCCTCTTCTTGGCCTGGTTCCTCATCAAGTTCTCTTTCTTCTTCTCTAACCCACGCTCCACTTCTCGAGCTATGGTGAGAACTTCCGAATAAGTCTTCAGCTGTTGGGGCATCAAGAAAACTTGGATATCCATCTGTAGGCCCTGCTGGAATCTGCTCGCTCGCTTCTCCTCATCCGTTACCATGTACGGAGCAAAGCGACTAAGCCTCAGAAATTCCGCGGCATACTCATCCACGGACTTGTTCCACTGCTGGAGTCTAATGAACTGCTCCTCCATATCCTTCTGAGCGGTAGCAGGGAAGAACCTGCTGTAAAAACTCTTGGAGAACGTGTCCCAAGTGACAGGTCCCTCCAATCTGGCCTCCTCTGCAAGCCACCAAGTTCTGGCTATGTCTTTCAACTGAATCTTGGCAACCTCAACTTGGTTCTCCTTTGGAACACGGGCGGCGTTCAGTAGATCTGTAGTGTCCGTCAACCATTGCTCAGCATCCAATGGTTTCTCGCTCCCCGTGAATATAGCAGGCTGTAGTTTTCTGAAGTCCGATACATTCCCCGGCCTCTGTTCCTTTGGAGCTGCCAACTCCTGCCGGAGAAGTTCCGTCTGCTGCTGCTGGTTCTCCATCATAGTTTGAATGACCCTTAGGATATCCACATTCTCTCCTGTGGGTCCATTCGATGCTGATCCAGAGTTGCTGCGACCCGATCTCCTCTCCATACAAGGATGGCTAAAGATAACTGGAAGGAGTTTGGAAAAATGGAAGGAGTTTAGAATATGAGGGATGGAATCAAGAATAACTAGACAAATCAAGAAGGACTAGATAACTTTGTACATTATAGTTGGCATTAGCAAATTTCTAAAATTTGCTATTTGGTTGTACTTTAGGTTTGAGAGCCTAAGCTCTGATACCAACCTGTAACGCCCCGATTCCACGGATACGGGGACGTCACTGCGACGTATATACGTAAGTCAGAAAATGCCCCCACGTATATACGCTAAGCATAAAAGTACAACAAGAAATCAGAGTACACACGAAGCGTGGTATTCATACATATGCCAACACAAGAAATACACATACAAAGTTATCACAGGATATTATAAAGTATTACACATTACATGTGTATTACATCATAACCAAGTCCAAAAGAGAAATACACAAGATATACACGAAAGCTCACGAGTAGGATGGAGATCCCGTGAGTCAAAAGAGGAGCCCGGCACGAAGGAAGAAGAGCTAGCCTGCCTGCTCACTAGCGGAAGCTCAATCTACAGTGGATGGCTCCACTACGATCCAAGCTTCGAAATCTGAATATGCAAATCCAAAGGGTCAAGACATATAATAGTAAACAACTATAGCCGAGTGGCTAAGAGACATGAATAAGGGTTAGAACACAAGTGTAGTATATGAAGACACGTATGGTATAATCATCATGGTACAGGAAATCCAAGTAAAACTGGTTGTGTGCAAAAGTGATTGTATACGCTTAGGTCACGGTCCCATGAGACTAGTACATCGAAGGAATAATCCAAACAAGGAAACCCTCATATATATACCTTTTGTCTCATGCCACCGAATATCCAAGCGTATATAATCAGAGTTGCAACTCGTATGATAGTAACAGGAATACAGAACAATAACGATCAAGGTCCATAACACGTGTAACGGGAGTCATAACAGTAATACATAACAGGAATCATCGCAGGTACACATAACAGAAACTATAACTGGAAACATAACTGACATCTATTGTTATTATTACTCGTCTGACTCATATATCTCGGCATGTGTCCAGGTGTGCACCCCAACACACATACATCCATATATAAGCGAGTCGAGGGTTGTTAACGGAAGCAGATGGAGAACTGACAGAGCTTCTTATAGTGGTTCACATACACCGGGGACCAGTTTGTTGGTCCAACGGTTCCCACCACCTGGGACCGGTTTGGAGGCCCAAAGTCCCCCTATATGTACTCATGTGGGCCCTAAGTCCCACTATAGTCGTCCGCCATATATATATATCATATCCATCACTATAAGCAAGGTATCATTCCGGCATCCATCACTTCCTCCCATACCCCATACAAGTTGTCCTTTTTATGATTTATTAACATAATTATCAGATTAAGGGAATGAGCAATATCATAACAGTAATACATAATAGTGATCAGTACATAACAGTAATCAGGTACTACATTCCCTTTATCGTGATAATTATAAGAATCGGTGTATCATGCTTGGTGTCAAGAGATAGCATGATAAGTGGTGATGTATATCTAACAAGCAACCAAACATATCAAAGAATTGATAATAGTCAGGGTAAGTCATGGCCTAACAAAAGAGTCTAGCAAATCAGGTGATATACATGTGTTAAAAGGAAACATAAAACTAACAAGTCTAAAGGATTGACAAGCGGTCGATAGTGTTAATGAACAAGTCATGAAATACTAGTTATGAAGCATGAACAGGAATAATACACTACACATGTATCAAGGGTAAGATACATAGTCAAGAAGGAAATCACAATACCAGACAGCCATAAGTTAGTCGACTAGGTTAGAATAGTAGTCGACTAATAGAAGGGTTAGTCGACTAGGAAAGTAGGGTGGTCGACTAATACTGTGTTCCAGAGAGTTTGGGTTTCTGTTTCAGGAAGAGTTAGTCGACTAGGTAAAATGGGTAGTCGACTAACAGGGAACTACAAGTCGACTAACAGATACTTAAGTCGACTAAGTTTGAGATACAGAGAGTTGAGTTGGTTTCAGGAGTCGACTAGGGTCAAGGGTGTAGTCGACTAGGGGTTCCAAGTCGACTATAAAATTAGGATGAGTCGACTAGGGCCGAGAGTTGGTGTTTTTGGTTCAAGGAAAATTAGTCGACTAGGGGTCAAAATGTAGTCGACTAGGGGGGTCTAGTCGACTGGTAAATTTGCTTAGTCGACTAAAACTGTGAAAATCAGAAAAGCTACGTTTCAACTAAAGTGGGTTAGTCGACTAGGTTCTAGGTTAAGTCGACTAATCCTGGGAAAACAGGATACAGAACAGATTTTATGGTGATTGTTTGATGGGCTAAAAACATGATTTTTATAGAACACATGTACATGAAATTGTCAACACAAATATACAAGGAAGTTGCCTAGTCTTGGTGAGTAAAGATACTCACTTCGAATGGTTATGTGAAGGTTCTACGAGTTCCGAATAATCGTTGTCGACGGCTATCACCAACTAGGTCCTTGGCGATGCTTCCGACGAAGTGAGATGCGATCCAAATCCAAGGGTTGTGGTAGCTTGAGAAGAAGATGAAGGCCTTGAGGTGTTCTTTGGAATTAGGGTTTGAGATGGAGATGGAGAAGGATTTGTGAAGGTGAGAATTTTGTTGAAGTGAAGAAAAGGGAAAAGAATTGTAAAGGAAAGGATTTATATAGGTTTTGATTTTTGTAAAGGAGATGTAATTATGTAGAAGGGAGGGGTTTAATTGCAAAATAGGGGATGGGATGGGTGTCTCTCCTTGGCCACTTGGCCGGCCATGGGGAAGAGAGAGAGGGTTGCATTAATGGGGAAGGGTGTGGAGTTTGAGATATTTGTTGGAAAATTGGGATTTTGTAGAATTGTGGAAAATGGAAAATCCTTTAACTTAGCAAGGAAGGAAAGGAAAATAGAGAAAAGGAAAATGGAAAAGAATTGGATAAATGAAAATATTTTCTTGGTCTCCAAAAATGAAAATATCAGAAACACAGGTTCCCGAGTTAAAGTCGAGCATGCGGGAAAATATTTCGGAAAATACCGAAATCGTCCGAGATTCAAGTATCTCGGAACGACTCGCAATTTTCACCAAAAATCAATAATAATATAAGAAGACTTAATATGAAATCCTTTTTAAGAAATACTTTATAGTTTAAATCTAAAAATCCCGGAATCAGTTACCTACCGACTCCGAAAGAATTTTCATAAAATCATAAAATTCTCAGAAAAAGAATGTAGATAGAAAATATGATTCTAAGCAATAAAGTCTAAAGGACTTTCTAGAAATCCCTAACTGTTTGAGAAATAAAAATACTGGAATCAGTCTTCTACCGACTCCGGCGGAAAATCCATAAATTCGTAAAATCTTCAGAAAAAGGATTTAAGTAAGGAATATAATTCTAAGAAGAAATGTCTAAAGAATCTTCTAGAAATTCTAAGCAGTTTGCAAGATAAAAATTCGGGAATCGATCAGCGGCACTGGTCGACACCGGTTTTGAAGAAATTCATTTTAATTCTAGAAAATTCCAGAAATTCACATAAAATCTAATATATTAGAAAATGATATTTGAAATTGAAATTGGTCAAATACGGAAAGTAAATCGAAAAATACGATCGAAAAACTGAATACGCAACTAAGTACGTATTCCGGGAACGGGGTATTACAACAATCCTTGCCTTCAAAGAGACGGTACAAAGCATGGCTCACCGATGGTTCTTCACAATCAAAACATTGCAACAAGAACAAGCTAGTACAAGCATCAACTCACCAACAATTAAAAGAATGCATGAAATAAAAGAGCATGAAGTAAAAGAGAGTTAGCTTGGTTAGCAAGTTAGTAAGTTAGCAAGTTAAATGTTAGAACCCATCATCTTTGGCCATCAATGGCTCTTGCAAGAACAAGGCCTTGTAGAGGCAACCGATTCATGTGGATTATCAAGTAAGTGGTTAGATAGGTTAGTGGTTAGTAGTTAGATTGTCATGAGAAGAAAAACTAGCAACAAAACATCATGTAGAAGATGAAGGAGATTACAATGGAAGAGAAAGGAGGCACCTTTACATAGAGTGTCACTCTCTATTACATCAATCCCTCACTATCTCTCTCTCTATGAATCACTCAGCCCTACTACAATTATCTAAGAAAAAGAAAAGAAAATACAAGAAATGAAGAACTCTCACCTACACTACACTAAAATCTGCACCTACTCCTAAAAACGAAAACTGCTCGCGCTCTGGGCAATTGCAGGGGTATTTATAGGCAGAAGAAGGCTCCAGAAGACGAGACGAGGCCACGCGTCGAAAATCGACGCGTGGCTCCCTAGGATTACCGCGCCTTGCCGTGGATTTGCGGCAATTCCAGGGAGCTGGGTCCCTGGATTTCGTCCACGCGTTCGTCTGGCTTCTAGCTGCTTCCAGATATATCCAATTTCGAGTAATTTCGACCGCAGATTCGTCTGATGTGCGCAAGAGGCTAGGTTCAATGAATCTTCTAGATAATCCCTTGCTTGGCCTCCAAGTAATGCGGGATTAATTACCCTTAATTGGGAAGAATTAGGCTCTTATTCCATCTTTGCCCTTGAACTTTGGTTGTACCTGCAATAAAGACCAAAACACGTATTAGACCGACTATTTATTCATAAACTGGTGGGAAAATGCGACATAAAAATGCAGAATTGTAGACTAATCACACCCCCACACTTATTCTTTTGCTCGTCCCGAGCAAAACAAGAAAAGAAAAACTATACTACAAGGGTTATTACACCACTTTCGCAGGTGACACGATTGCACTGAGCGTGTGCAACAAGCCGTTAAACCTCTAGGTTGCCCTAGAGAGGAGGAGTGTTGTCTGAGGGTTTTCAGCAGATTGCACCCACAAAATCCATAAAGAAAGAAGACAAATGTTAGTATTTTGAAAACACATTTTGAAGGAGAGACAAGTTTACGAAATATTTTTGCAAAAATATAAGTGATCTAAGGTCATAAGTCCACCTATAATCATTCTCCCTTAAACTTAGTCTCTATGCAAGATCTTGTCTTTAATTAAGGTAAGAATTCAAAATTGGATTGAATATTTTATCTTTCATAAAACTAGATAGTATGCACACCGTGACAGTGAAGATTTCTGGGATTTCAACTCCAACCATCAAGCCATTTATTTATATATATTTATATTCTTTACTTTTTTTTTCTTCCCTTAGTTTTCTTAGGCTTTCTAGTTAACCCATGTAGCGAGCCTATAACCGATGACTCCCAAACCAGATGGTCTTAGGGCACCAGATGAGAAAACATCCCTCGGGTTTAAGGACTCGAGTAAACAAGGCCACAAAACTAAGGGGGATTATTTGTTTTCTTTACCACCTTTAGGCGTGAATAATCATGCTTCTTGAGGCACAATTATCCAGCTTAATAAGTGATGTTTTATTTATAAATATTTTTTTCTTTTTACTTTTTATATTTTATGGCATTTTGGCCTTTATTTCCATCCCAAAAATGTGTAAGTGTGAAGTGCATACGATCTAAGGCAAAAAATTCAAGATAAAAATATCTCCCCAATTTTACTTACTTAACCTATAATTTCAAACAAGGTCTATTATTTCAACTAGGTTTAAGATGTCATAATTAAGGTTTTCTTAATTTCTAAGATACATCTTAATTTTCTTTAAAATAGATCAAAACTTTTGTTTCTTATTTCAAAAAGTTTTTATTTTTTTTATTATTTTTTTATTATTTATATGTTTTTTATTTCTAAAAGAAGTGTAAAAGAAAGAAAATCTAAAAACTCTATGTTAGTAAACCTCCCCCACACTTATTTCATGCATTGTCCTCAATGCATCATGATATATGTATGCATGAAACAAAATAGAGAGGGAAGGAAAAAATTACCTTAAGGTGGTGGTTCCGGTGGTGGTCGGATTGGTCCACGAAACATGGCCCAATCAACTTTGCGTGGAGTCCGAAGGAACCCACCAGAAACCTCCATGATACAACCCACTAGAAAGATGCATGCATGTGTGAATTTTATTAGGAATTTTACCCCATCCAATTTTCAAATTTCTAAAATAATTTCAGAGTCAAATTTATCAAGATCCTTGTCCCAGAATGGAGTATGAAAAGATGGAATGATTGATTTGGACTCAGGAGGCACAGGAACTAATACCGACTCAGAAAAAAAACTTAAATCAAGTAGAGGTTCGGGAGTCGAGATTGGTTCAGGAAGTGGGTCCAAATCAAGAAGATGAAGCTTAGGTCCACATTCATTTCCCCATGATGGAATGTGACTTTCTAAGAGTGGTGATTCAAGTTCAGGAATGACAGGTATGGGAATCAAAACTGACTCTAAAATGTTGCTCAAATTGGGTAACATAACAGGAGTCAATAGTGATTCGGGAATTTGAACAAGATCACAAATTGGAGGATCAAAGTCACATTCCTCATTCAGTTCAATTCCACAAAAATGAGAACTTGCCAATTTATCAATGGGACTTTCAAAAGTATAAAATTGGTCAAGTTCAATATAATCATCATGAATGATTGGTGATTCAATTTCACAATGAATTGGTATAGGATTCAATACTGACTCGGAAAAGGATTGAAATCAGGTGAAGATACCGGAGTCATAATTGAATCAGGAAGTAGAATTGAATCACTAATTTGAGGTTCATGATCATATTCATGCTCAAGTTCAATTTCAGGAAAAGGATAACTTGCCAAAATGTCAATGGGATTTAAAGTTTGGACAAGTTCAGGTGGATATGCTGAAATTGAATCTTGATTTTCAAAACAACATGACTCTTTGGCTCTGTCAGAATGGGTAGTGACATTAGAAATAGGATGAGAATGAAGAGTTTGGATCATCATATCTATGTCATGGTTACGATCATTTGAGCCTGAGTCATGATTTCAAGCATCTTTTTCTGGCTGATTGGTTCATTATTTTGTTGAAGAGATGCAGTGTTGTTTTGGAATTGGTGGTGAAATTGTGAGTCCATTAGATTTTGTGATTGTTGTTTGGACTCACATAAAATTTCCTTACTCATTTCCAAGGCAAATGGTTATTCATTATGAGGAGATGGAACTGAGTAAGACTCTTGAAAATACAGTGGAATTGGAGAGGCCAATGTTTCTTGAAGTTGTTGCTCGGCCCTTTGTAGATTGGCTTCTAAACTCTTTAGTAACTCAGATTTTTCTTCAATTGGTGGTTCAGAAAGAGGAGTATAGGAAGCACATTCGGGGAATGAATATTGTGGATAAGGTGAATATGGTGGACAAGGAGTTTGAAAATTTGACTCGGGGTACGTGAATCCCCAATGACTCTGTGACGAGTTGAAATTATTATGGAAATTATAGTTATTAGAATGTGGGTATGGGTTGTATTGATTCGGATAAGGCCAACCCGGTGTATTTGGTTGGTGCATATTAGAAAACGCCGGGTTGGAATTATCCGATCCAAATGGAGTTGGTGTGAAATATGGATTCATGTTTGGATTGAAAGAATTGTTATTGTTGAATGCCATTTCACACAAAAAATCACAAAAAAGAAAGAATCAAACAACAAACAAAAAGAAAAGAAAAATCAAAACCAAGCCAAGAGGAGGGTTGACCTAGACCTAGATGAAATGTCCCTAGGGGCCAATGTCTATTCAAATTTTATTAGGGCTTGGGTTGTGTGAGTGGGGAGATGATTTTTGGGCTAAGGAATGGGTATGAAATCCCACCTTATCTTGTTTGGAGTTTGCCCTTAAATTCAATTTGTGCAAGTGTGCAATATAGACAAGAATATAACACAAAGCGATAAATCACCCACGTGTTTGTCCTATGCTATATGCAATGCCATATGTACATCTCCATCCAAATCACAACAACAGAACAAAATACAGTATATTGGAATTGAATTGACACGTGCCTAAATGCAAATGTCTAAACCGTTTTAAAAGCGTCCAAATACCATATTTTAGTTCTTTTATTTATTATGGTGTGTAGGCAATCACAACAAGAAAGATAGCAGCACAAATCCACTAGCTATTACAATTCACACATCCCAGAACAACACAATACACAATTTTCACAGAACTGCCGCGATTTTGCGGCAAATGTCGCGGATCCGCGGCTTTTGTTCAAAATCTGGGGCCCTGCTTTCTAGAGCAGGGAAAGGCAAAGCTAGCTTATGTTCTGCAATATTAAGCACCTGTAAATATTGCCCTGTACACCAAAAAGAGAAGACAAATGTTAACAAAAACGTGAAAACAAAACCATTCCCTTCCCCGGCAACGGCGCCATTTTTTTGATCGGGGTGGAAACTAGCACTCAAAAGTGTGTATTTATAAAATCGATGTAAAAGCTCGAATGTGCTAATGTACTCTCGATACTTCCGTTATAGCATTGGCTTAACGGGTCGTATCCACAGGGAAGGGAAGCGATAGAAGCATTAACGGTCTTTAGTCACGTCAGATGTTAACAGTTCTTCTTTGTTGAAAGAATGAAAAAGAATGAAAAAGAAAAGAAAATGAAATTCAGAATGTGGTAGGTGAGGAGAGCGATGAGAACTGCGATGTAAAAACCAAAAGAGAAGTGAAGAAGATGGAACAAGGTAAACTAAGAAGGCGATGAAAACACCGATAGAAAAATGAGAAAAGAATTTGGAAAACGATTTCTAAAATAAAGGTAAAAGAAAACTCATGGCTACTAACTACTAAGTACTCCACTAACCATGCTAACCTCTTCGAGATAGTTGCCTCACATTTTGATCCTCGGCCATCACAATCCTTGCCTTCAAAGAGACGGTACAAAGCATGGCTCACCGATGGTTCTTCACAATCATGTTTTAGGAATTCAAGATTTATGTTTAATTACAATTGGTATCTCATATGTTGTTTAAAGAATATATTCAAAGTTTTGATTTGTATTTCCTATATGCAAGGAGAGCTTAACATCTCTCTTACATATAGATTCATGTTGAGTATATTATAAATGAGGAGCTTGACAACTCTTCTTTATATGATATACGTGTGTAGGGGGAGCTTCACATCTCCTCTTATGCATTACATAATATGTGTTATGTGAATTGGGGCTTGTCATCCCTTCTTCATGTAATGCATATGTGTAGGGAAGCTAACTTAGCGTCTTCCTCTTCATGAATGTATATAGCATATAACATACATTGATCCTTGTTTATTGGTATCAAGATGCTTCATTGACATATTTTTTAATTGATATCATGTTTGTAGTCACCCCTTATTGACTTTGTTTTTGTTTTAGACAAAAAGGGGGAGAACATTGTTTGCATTGTTTTGATTGACAAAAAGGGGGAGAAAGATTTTTACCCCTCATTTTATCTATGGTTTTGATTGTTTACCCCTTTGTTGATGATTGACAAAAAGGGGGAGAAGTATTTGAGTTTTATATGCATGCTTATGTTTATGCATATATTATGTTTTAATCTCAAGAATCTCAAGTAAGTTTAATTGATTTAAGTTTAATTGACTTATAGAGTTTGCTTTGTAATTGGTATCTAGAGCTTATTTTGTTTTGAATATTCCATTTGATATCTAGAACCAATTATTGTTTATGCATATACATGTTTCATGTTTGATATTCATTGCATATATTTATTGTTTATCCCTATGCATGAGTTAAAGGGGAGCTTCCTTGAAGCTTATCTTTAATCCATGCATATATAACTCCATGAGTTTTGTCATCATCAAAAAGGGGGAGATTGTTGGCCCAATGGCCTTCCACTCTAGTTTTGATGATGATCAACTCATATAGTTATGTTTACTAATATTCTTGTGTTTCTAAGTTTCAGATCATTAACAGGATATTAGGTTGGTGATTAGCTTCAACAAGATGATTAGAAGCTATTCATGATGATTCCGGTGCCAAAGCTTAAAGATCATACCTTTGCACTTGGAGAATCACGGAGTTTGGACCGAGTCTACTTGAAGATGGAAGATCGACAAGAAGACTTAGGTATCTAGTTTAGAGTTTGTGTTTTAGATCCATATTTGTAAAGCTTAGTTTAGTTGATATGCTCAAGTGCACAAAACACACACGTTTCATGATTTGGTTTTTGGTTTTTATGAATAGTTGATCAAAACAAGTTTACATATGTTATATGTATAGTAGATGTTTTCTATTTATACATACATGCTTTAACTTGGTAAACAAACTTATTTTGATATCCCTATTCATGTTTTGAAAAAATCAAGTTTGACAAAATACAAGGTTTTGTTTTTGATAAAATTTGCAAGACTCAAAATGAATTGATATGTTGATATATTGTCTTGAAATTTTTATCACATGTTTATGTTTCAACATAAAATGATAAAACAAGTTTTATGGAATTTTCAGAAATGATAAAAGGTTTTTATAAAATATTTTTCCAAAATTTTCTGACCTTGTTTTGTGCTGACAGGCTGGTCGGTCGACCGCGACGGTCGACCGTACCAAGGGCCGGTCGACCGTTGCGGTCGACCGACGTGCACAGACGTGCACGTCTGTTAGGCACAGACACGGTCGACCAGGACGGTCGACCGAGTTGAGAGCTCTGCTCTCGGGTTTTATCGGTCGACCGGGCCGGTCGACCGCAGTTGCCCAACGGTCATAATTCTGACCGTTGGCGGTCGACCGGCAGTCTGTCAGACTGCCAACTCAGCCTAACGGCTAGTTTTGTATAGGGGCTATATAAACCCCATCTCTTTGGGGATTTTAGCCAAGTTTTTTAAGAGAAATATTTTCAGTTTTCTGAAGTGTTTAAAAGAGTTTTCAAAAGAGTTTTAAGTGCAAAAACTTCTCATCTTTATTGTTTTAGGGTTTTTGGAAAATCAAAGAAAAATAGGTTTTTGGGATTTTTGCTTAGATCTTCAATTCTATCATATTGCAAGTATTTTCCCAAGATTTTTCTTTGTTGCTTGTTTCCAAAAACACTTGTTTTCCACACTTGAGCTATCTTCTATCCTAACCTATTAGGATCTTGTTTTTGTGGAAAAAGATAAGAGAAAAAGAAAGAGAAGTGTTTGAGGTTGTTTGTTGTAAACCTCATTGTTGTAAACACCCTTATATTTGTGAATCCCTCTTCGGTAGAGGTGATCGGGTGATTGTGTTGTGGATCCCTCTTAGGTAGAGGTGGAGTTTGGTTGTGAGCCTCTTCGGTAGAGGTGTGTGGATTGGTTGTTGTATTGGCTACGGGCCTAACCCCTCGGTTGTGAGGAGGTTGTTGTTGAGAGAGGAGTTTGGTACTCCTAGAGTTGTAAGAAATCCTCTTTGGTAGAGGTTCCCTCGGTGGGAGTTGAGATAGTGGAAATCCTACACGGTGGTGTAGGCGGGGATGTAGAGCAAGGTGCTCGAACCTCGAAATAAATCTTGGTGTTTGCATTTTGATCCATTGTCTCTCTAACTCTCTCTCTTATAATTGTGCAAAGCATCATACTCATCATCATATCATACTTGCTTGTGTTGAGCATTGATTCATTCATATCATATATTGCTTGTGTTGTGCCTTGCATCTCTTATTGCTATATCCTTTATTGCTTGGCTTGATTGTGAGTGCACATTGTTTGGATTTCTTGTGTGTGTGTGCCTAACTTATACTCATCCAACAAGAGCTTCACATAGCGCCTCAACCCATATCTAGGGGAATCAAGGGGAGTTAGTCCAGAGCCTCGCAAGGGGAATTCGGCTACACTTGTTGTATTGTATTAGTTTGTGCATAATTTGCATTAGCTTCCGCATTTAGCGCACTTAGTTTGCATTAAGATTCTTAGATTAGCACTTACACCTATTCACCCCCCTCTAGGTGTTTTTCAAGCTGCTGATTTGGACCCCAACGGCTAGATTTTGGAGGCCTATAAATTGGGGTTCCCTTGAACTGTTTTCTACAAGATTTTAAGTGGGTTTTCAAGATAGTTTTTCTTACATTTCTAAGTGTTTATCTCCACTTGTTTTAGAGCTAAATACTTCCATATCAAAAGGAGAGATTTTCAAGAGTGTTTTGAAAAAGAGATTTCTTGAGTTTTTATTCTATCCAAGTTTTTCTAACACATACTTGAGCTATCCATTGCTATATCCATCCTATAGGAGAGTTATTGTGAGAGTGTTTTTAGGAGATCAAATTGTTTAGATCACCAAAGTGTTCTACTTTGTATTTGAGGAGGCGGACTTGTGGGTTCACATTGTTTCGAGCTCTAGTGAGAGCTCGGTATAGAGGTGCGGCCTCGGCAAGCTGGTGCGCTTGTGGTGTGTAGTTCTTGTAGGAACAAGAGAGGGACTAGTGAGTCTAAGGAGTTCTAGTGTGAACTCGTTCTAGGTGTTGCGACACCGAGTAATCCGGTGGATCGATTTTAGTAGAAATCCTTCATAGTGTTGAAGGCGGGGACGTAGAGTAAGGGTGCTCGAACCTTAAAATAAATCTCCCGTGTTTGCGATTGCTCTCTCTATCTCTCACTTGTGTTTATATCTTTCTTACTTATATTACTTTCATCTTTATATGCTTGATATATACTTGTGCTCAAATTGATATATGCTTGGGTTTGTTTGCTTACACTTGTATTCAATCAAGAGAGCTATAGCGGCACCTCAACTCTTATCTAGAGGAATCGTGAGGAGATAGTCCAGAGCCCTTCACCGAAAATTCGGCTATACCCTTGTGTTATACCTTGGTGTGTTTAGCTTAAGATTTTTAGTTTGCATAAATAGTTTTTAATTCCTCATTAATTCATCATTAGATTAGCTAGTCACCTATTCACCCCCCTCTAGGTGATTTCAATTGGTATCAGAGCTTGGTGCTCTTGATTTGGGTCTAACAACCTAGAGTTAAATATCCTTATTTTTGGCTAATCACAATATTTATACACACATGGATTTCATGTCACCTCCTACTTTTGATATTCTTAACATCCAAACTTAGAAGGTTAAGATGTCAATGTACCTCAAAGCCCTAGGTATTCATATTTATTTTGTCACTATTAAAGATTCATATTGTTTAAATGGCAAATATCTAGAGGCTAAGGCAAAAGCCATCCACGCTTTAAAGTCAACCCTAAATGATGAATATTTATCTAGGTTTCTAACTTTGATTCGACTTTTGTAATATGGAACACTATAGTCTCCATTGACGAACAAGAGCAATACTATGCGGGGAGTGACTCGGATGATGAAAGTGATGCTTCTAACTTGTGTTACATGGCCCAAGGGGATAACCCCCTTGAGGTAATTCCGAATCCGAGATAGATGAGGATGTTGACTTGTCATATGATGATCTTGCTTCATTTTGTCAACAACTTCTTGAAAATTTTGACTTACTTAAAAAGGATAATAAGAAATTGAAAAATAAATTTGATTCCATGTTAAAAGAAAAAGATTTCTTTCAAAATAAATTGGAATGCATTTCAAAAGAAAACGAATTTTTGAAAAATGAGAATATTTCCTTGTCTTCTAAATTAAATGATCTTTGTGAAGGAAATACTTCTTTGAAAATAAAATCACTTTGGTGGGAAAAAAACGAGATTGCTTTGGATGAAAACAACTCTTTAAAAAGAAAAATTGTTTCAAAAGAAAAGAAAAATATTTCTAAAAAGAAAAAGAGTGTTGATTCTCATTCTCACCATGCTTTTCATGCTACTATTGATAAAAATGAGATTCAATTTTTGAAAAATAGAATAGATTGTTTGAGTTTAACTTTGAGCAATTGTGCATTTAATCATAATAGATTGGAAATCGTGTTTCAAAAGAAACAAGCTCCACATGTACATGCACATCACCCACGGCACACATATGCACACTTTTTACATCATGATCACACTCATTCTCATGTGCATACTAGAGCATACAAATGTACACATTACGGCCGCAAAGGCCACTAAGCAAAGTTTTGTTATGATAAGGTAAATTCTTTAAATTTTGCTAATAAAAATGTTTGGGTTCCAAATAATACTAACCTCCGTGGACCCAAAAGAAAATGGGTATCAAAGTCACCGCCTCTTGTGTTTAATGTAGGTGTGGGTTCTCACATGACGTGAGAGAATTGGTGCCTTGGTGGTGGATGCATGGGCTAGATGGACATACACTTGATGCATCACTATCAAGGAAGTTTGGTGGGACCACCATGATTTGGAGATACAGAGATGTGCCCTAATAGTTTTGGTAACTATCTATAACTCCTTATTTATTTACATGCTTTTAGATTATTGATTTTTAGCATGTTTTTCATGATTGTTATTAAATGTCATGTTATTTAGACTTATGACATACATGTATAGTAATTGAGATATACACATGTTCATATGGATCTATACTTTATGTTCTCATTTTAGTTTAGCTATTATGTATATCGTTACTCTAAAACATGTGCATTTACCTTAATAATCATGTTTGTTTATGGTTTTGCACTTCATGTTTTGATTACATGTTTAAATGTATATTTTCATTAAAACTTGTGCATATACTCGTACAACTAGTGAGCCACATTTAATTATTGAATGTTTGTACTTAATTGCTCATTTGTACCCATTAGATGTACTAGTATAGCCTAAATTTGATGATTCATGCATTTAACTTGTTTTCCCTATTCTTATGCATGTTTTGCTTCATGTATATGTAATTTTTGTTCAAAACTAATAAATATACATGTATACCCTTGAGTCACTTGCCTTCATGCAAATACTATTATGGACTTTTTTCGTAGTTGGGATATGTATGCATATTTTTAGTTTTGATAAAACATACATATACCTTAAAGTTTATTTTTTAAATGAAAAATAAATTTTTGTTATTTTCATATGTTTGAAGTTTTTGAGCCTTATTGATTATTTTCATGAAAATGCTAATTACATGATTTTTGTGCACTCACACTTCATTTGTTTACTCATGACATTATTTTCATGAGAATTTTTTGCTTTATAGATTTCGAGTGTCAACTTTTGTATATTTAGTATGGCTCATGAGATATATATGTTTTATTTTTATGTTTGAATGATCTTTAACTAATTTTTCAAAAATTACTTTAAACTAGTTAGTTATTCTTCAATTGGTAGAGTTTTCAAACTATACTAAAATATTTTCAAACTCTTTTTTTGAAAACCCCTACCAACCCTTTAAGGGCGGATGGATGGGCGAACATGCCTTGTGAGCCTTATTGAAAATCTTTTAACATGTGCATGATTAGGGTGGATAGTTATGAGTTATACACATGAACTTCATGAAATTCTATTTTGTATACTCATATATGTTTTCTTATATATGTATGCTTCAAATTTCAATCAATATCAATTTCATTTGGTATTTTCATTTCATACATATATATGATTTGATTGTGCTTGATTCACAATATCCTTACATGTTTAAAGCACAAATTATGTTTATGCTAAGCTTGACTTAAATCTTGATTTCAATTGGTATCTCAATTGGTATTTTAATGAGTTTATGCATTATTTTCAAATGGTATTTCAATTGATATCAAAATATACTTCATATTTTACTTTTTATTGATATCAAAATTTACAATATAGTTCAATTGGTATCAATATGTTTCGATTTCAATTAGGTTTCGATTTCAATTGGTATCAAAAATCTTGTGATATCTTAAAATTTTGTTTATTTACAGGTGATATCTTAAAATTTTGCTTATTTACAAGTGGTATCTCAAAATTTATTTATTACTTTAAGTATTATCAAAATTTGTGTTAAAAATATTTTGATATGTATTGCCTATATGCAAGGGGAGCTTAACATCTCTTCAATATATAGATTCATTTTGAGTGTATCTTATATTGAGGAGCTTGACATCTCTTCTTTATGTAATACACGTGCGTAGGGAGAGCTTAATATCTCTACTTATGCATTGTATATTATATTTTATGTGTGTTAGGATTTTATCATCCCTTTTTCATTAATGCATGTATGCAGGGGAGCTAACTTAACGTCTTGCTCATCATGAATGTATATCGCATATATATCCTTATCTTTGATTTGTTTTTCACCCCTTTGTTGATGATTGACAAAAAGGGGGAGAATGATTTGAGTTTAATAATTTTGAGTTCCTATTTAGAAATTGAGTTTATGCATGTCCTATATTTTATGTTTATACAAAAAGGGGGAGAAAGGATTTTGAAAGTTTATCCCAAAATGGGTGAGAAGGTTTATGGGGAAAAGAATTTTTAGTTTACGCATGTTTCTCTCACCTTGTTTATGCATATATATTTATTTAGTTTTATGCACTTCATTGAATATCTATTTGTTTATTGTTATGCATGAGTTAAGGGGAAGTTTCTATGAAGCTTAACTTTAATCCATGTATTATAACTCCATGAGTTTTGTCATCATCAAAAAGGGAGAGATTGTTGGCCAAAAGGCTCATCATTCTAGTTTTGATGATGATTAACTCATGTAGTTATAGTACTAATGATCTTGTGTTTAATTAGTATCAGATATTTGATCAAGATCTTAGTTGGTGTTTAGCTTCAACAAAGGATTTCAAGTCAAAGTTTTGGAGTTAGCACATGTTGATTCAAGAGCTTGCGCATCAAAATCTCATCAAGTACTCAAGAGGAGTCTAACTCATTGGATCAAGTTTTGAACCAAGTCAAGAAGGAGAAGAATACCTTCAAGAGAAGATTTTCAAGAAGACTTGTCTAATGTTTGTAAGTGTCAAGATTTTATTTTTAGATAAAATGTAAAAGATAAATTAGTTGGTGGATTGCTCAAGTTCATATACACTCACACACAAGATTTATATGTGTTTTCATAAAATAATTTTCGTTTTGAAAAATACCGGTTTGGTTTTTAAAGATTCAAAATATACATGTGTTTTATCAAAAGTTATTTTAGAGCTTATTGTTAAAAACTTAGATATTTCATCATATATGTGTAGTGGAGCCTATCCATACACACTAAGCTTTAAAAGTGTTCTAAAATATCTTGTTTTTATATTTGGAGGAATTTTAGAAAAATCGGTTTTCAATTTTGAAAAATTATTTTCGAAAAATTATTTTTGAAAAATACAGATTTTTGTTTAAGGCAAAACTTCTATATTACAAAAATAGTTCAAAATGTTTGTAATATGCTTTGATCTTTAATCAAACATGTTTGTATTTCAAAGTATATCAATGAACTTGTTTTTATAGAATTTATGAGAATTTATGGGTTATTGAAGGAAAAAGACCTAGTTTTTAATCCCTAAAATGTTGGTTCTTGCCTTCTGCCGGTCGACCGCACGGTCGACCGAGCCAGAGGTCGGTCGACCGGGCGGTCGACCGACATGCATCAACGTGCACGGCCTTGCTTGGCTGGAGGGCCGGTCGACCGACCCGGTCCACCGCCAGAGAGCTCTGCTCTCTGAATCTGGCCCCGGTCGACCAGGCGGTCGACCGACAGAGAGCTTCTGCTCTCTGTATCCAGGTCACGGTCGACCGGGCGGTCGACCAGTGGCTCAACGGTCAGAAATCTGACCGTTGGCGGTCGACCAACAGTCAACCAACAGCAGCGTCAGCTGCTGATTTGGACCCCAACGGCTAGATTTTGGAGGCCTATAAATTGGGGTTCCCTTTGACTGTTTTCAACAGATTTTAAGTGGATTTTCAAGATAATTTTTTCTACACTTCTAAGTATTTATCTCCAGTTGTTTTAGAGCCAAATACTTTCATATCAAAAGGAGAGTTTTTCAAGAGTGTTTTGAAAAAGAGATTTCTTGAGTTTTTCGCCACAAATTCTATCCAAGTTTTTCTCACACATACTTGAGCTATCCATTGCTATATCCATCCTATAGGAGAGTTGTTGTGAGAGTGTTTTTAGGTGATCAAAGTATTTAGATCACCAAAGTGTTCTACTTTGCATTTGAGGAGGCCGACTTGCGGGTTCGCGTTGTTTCGAGTTCTAGTGAGAGCTCGGTGTAGAGGTGCGACCTCGGCAAGCTAGTGTGCTTGCGGTGTGTAGTTCTTTGCGGGAACAAGAGAGGGACTAGTGAGTCCAAGAAGTTCTAGTGTGAACTCGTTCTAGGTGTTGCGGCACCGAGTGATCCGGTGGGATCGATTTTAGTGAAAATTCTTCATAGTGTTGAAGGCGGGGACGTAG
Source organism: Agave tequilana (assembly GCA_038442645.1). NCBI lineage: Eukaryota > Viridiplantae > Streptophyta > Magnoliopsida > Asparagales > Asparagaceae > Agave > Agave tequilana. Next base: position 103,512 of record JAVJIF010011692.1, on the reverse strand, counting down.
AGTAAGGGTGCTCGAACCTCAAAATAAATCTTCCATGTTTGCGATTGCTCTCTCTATCTCTCACTTGTGTTTATATCTTGCTTGCTTATATTGCTTTCATCTTTATATGCTTGATATATACTTATCCTCAAATTGGTATATGCTTGGTTTGTTTGCTTACACTTGTATTCAACCAAGAGAGCCGTAGCGGCACCTCAACTCTTATCTAGAGAAATCTTGAGGAGATAGTCCAGAGCACTTCACCGAGAATTCGACTATACTCTTGTGTTATACCTTGGTGTGTTTAGCTTAAGATTTTTAGTTTGCATAAATAATTTTTAATTTCGCATTAATTCATCATTAGATTAGCTAGTTACCTATTCACCTCCCCTCTAGGTGATTTCAATTGGTATCAGAGTTTGGTGCTCTTGATTTGGGTCTAACAACCTAGAGTTAAAGATCCTTATTTTTGGCTAATCACAATATTTATACACACACATGGATTTCATGTCACCTCCTACTTTTAATATTCTTAACATCTAAACTTATAAGGTTAAGATGTCAATGTACCTCAAAGCCCTAGGTATTCATGTTCATTTTGTCACTATTAAAGATTCATATTGTTTAAATGGCAAATATCTAGAGGCTAATGCAAAAGCCATCCATGCTTTAAAGTCAACCCTAAATGATGAATATTTATTTAGGGTTTCTAACTTTGATTCGGCTTTTGTAGTATAGAACACTATAGTCTCCATTGGCGAACAAGAGCAATACTATGCGGGGAGTGACTCGGATGATGGAAGTGATGCTTCCAACTTATGCTACATGGTCCAAGGGGATAACCCCCTTGAGGTAAATTCTGAATCCAAGATAGATGAGGATGTTGACTTGTCATATGATGATCTTGCTTCATTTTGTCAACAACTTCTTGAAAAATATGACTTGCTTAAAAAGGATAATAAGAAATTGAAAAATAAATTTGATTCCATGTTAAAAGAAAAAGATTCCTTTCAAAATAAATTGGAATGCATTTCAAAAGAAAACGAATTTTTGAAAAATAAGAATATTTTCTTGTCTTCTAAATTAAATAATCTTTGTGAAGGAAATACTTCTTTAAAAATAAAATCACTTTGGTGGAAAAAGAAAAAGAGATTACTTTGGATGAAAACAATAGAGACCAATCTCCCACAGTCAAGATGGTAATAGAGACCAATCTCCTCACCATTCTTCTATCAAGGCACTGCCAGTTCTGGACGCTGAGGGTTCTCAACAACCTCTGTGACTCAATCGGAATGCCGAGAGATGGCGAAGGCATCACGCTCGTTGTCAGGAGGTAGAACTTGCTGCAACAGCACATGTGGTCCGCGTCAACGTCTCCCACGAGACCTGCGAGACCGACGATGTTGAAAGCCAATCTCGCCGTACCTCTCCTCTCCAGATTCCTCAACTCTAGATTACCGGGGGTCCCAACAAACTCGTGAAGCGTAACCGGAATGCTGAAAGTTGACAAAGGTGTCACGCACATCGATAACAGATAGAAGAAACTGAAAAAGCCATCTATTGAGCAGATACAGAATGCGGGGCTCAGGCCCGCGTTCTTCTGAGCAGCACGAGACTCGCATCTCATATTCTTAATGAGAGGCACGCGTCTCTGTATCAGAACGCGAAGCCCAAATTTCCCAGCAAAAATTCGAGGCCCGCGTCTCTATATCAAAACGCGGAGCTCATGAGGCTCACGTTTCTATAACTGAATGCGAAGACCGTATTTCTACATTAGAACGTGAGGCTCGCGTTTCACCTCACAGACGCGACGTTCAGCAACGCGAGGTCCGCGTCTCTTCTCAAAAACGTGAGACCCACGTCTTTGTACCAAAACGCGAGACTCGCGTCTCTTCTGCAGAGAACGATCCTCGTTTTTCCAACTCAAAATGTGAGCCTCGAGCCTTTGAGACCTGCTTTTTGAGTTACAGCATAAGACTCATGTTCACTCTCTGACGGTTATGGTCAGAACTGACCGGGAAGTCCTCATCTTTAGAGACTTGAAGCTGATCTCTTCAATTCCCTTGCAATGGATCTAAGAGATTACTTGACAAAAAAGATGAGTGTTAATCAAATTACTCCACAATGCTGTTGTGAACGGCTCATCACAGCGGTGTTCTTTGAATGCCACTACTGTTCGCATGCGAGCAAGCAGTCAGCATTTAATCAGCTGTCAGTGACCCATGTTTCCAACACAGCTAAGAGGTGCCGCTCCTACAGGAAGAGAACCTTCTCTGAAACTGACAGGAGTATCTTGAGGTTACTTCAAATACGGTGGGGCCAAGCACCTCGCCAAGTAAGTCCAAAGGGAAGCAGCCGATCGTCGACTCCGACGAGTCTGACGATGAACCATCTGGTTTGAGAGTGTTACTGACCGAAGTAGAAGGAGTATACCAGCATACCCGTACTTGGACTGGTACAATTGCTCCTGTAAACTACAGTGCCCTAGCCCGGGATATTGAAGTAAGGGAGGCACACTCCGCCATCGCGGAATTCACATGCATGGAACTCCTCCGTAGAGAAAGAAGCCTTCGCATATATGGAAGGTACTCCTGAAGAAGTGGCCAAGAGTTTGGAGGAGCAGGCCCAAGTTCAGAGGGAGCAACTCGATATAATCTGCGCCCAGCAGGAATCTATCGACGTCCTTAAGCAAATGTTAATCAAACTGTTTAAGAAGAAGAAGAAGCTGAAGACTAAGGGTCTTCGAGTCGGGCAAAAGGCATCGAAGTTGATAGCTCCACCTCCGAAAGTTCTGATGGTGAGGATGCTAACTTTGAGAAACCACCAACTCTACTTGAGGAGAAAGAGGGTTCAAATGTTAAAAGTGATCACTCAAAGAGGATGAGTGAGCTGGTCTCGAAGACCCCGCCAACTAGAAAGGTCTCAAAGAAGCAGAAGCGGTCCGGCCATACCCGACTGAGTGGGATCTTGTCCATACCCTCCTAAGTTCAAAGCTCTGACCCTACAGGCCTTCGACGGCAAGAGGTCGCTGAACTAACATATATACTACTTCAAATCCTAAATAGAGAATGTAGTATCAAACGATGCCAACATGGCTCATTTATTCATCGGCACCCTCAAGGGGGTTACCTTTGAATGGTTCATGAAACTTCATGTCGGCTCTATCGAGAAATAAGTTGACCTCGAGAAGCTCTTCCTCGCGTGATTCTTCGAAGATGACACCAAAGTATCCTTGCCAACTCTCCTTGCTACAAAATAAAAGAAAAAAGAGTCAATCAGAGCATTTGTGGAGAGATTTTAGAGTATGGCACTCTGATGTCCAAGCAACATGATGCAGTCTACACTAATCGAGACTTGCCGCCACAACCTGCTAGCGCAAACAGGATTAACAAAATCGCACCTGAAAGCAACTAGTCTTACAAGGCGAACGAGCAGAAGACATAGTTGCAAGAGTAAGCCAGGAAGATTACAAGAGCATGTAGCATTGAATCTACTGGGCAACGAGGTAATCTGACTTTTACGACTGTCACGTTCAACAGTTTCCTCTGAACAGTCTAAATTGTTCCATCAGTAAAAAAAAAAAAGGAAGTACTATCCCTATTAAAGTTCAATACCACACCTCTTATCAAATAATTACTCAAAGGGAACGCCGATCTCCCTATAAGTTCCCCCAGAGTTTATACTTCTTTAATCCCAGCAGTATTTTAGAAGTTATCCGTGGAACAACAATCTGATTCCTCTGACGGCTAAGGATAGAGGAAAAAGTTGAATTTTAAGCCCAATGAAAAAATCCTCGATAACTTATCATGCTGAGGGGAATAGCATGACTAGTCCAACTCAAACGGTAGCTAGTAACAGCATACCAAATCCATTGATAACTGAAAATTTGCTAAAAATCTTGAGAGACCTGATCCCGCCTTCCCCTACAAAATTCCTTACCAATCCCATCCATAGAATGGTAGGACCACAAAAATCCTATGACTATTTTTTCTGCGAAATAATCACAGATCTAACAAGCCAAGTTAAATTATACCTCTGGTATATCCACTGTTAAGTTAACATTAAACCTCTAATAGTGATTCCCTCAATTTCTCCATTGGAATAAATTACAGATCGAACTTGTCATGTTAACATTACACCTCTGACAGTAAAATTTTAATATATCCCTGGGGGTAAAATTTCAGCTTGTCAATTCTCTTCAATAGAATGACAAGTCCATTCAAAATAATGTTATGTTCAAAACCACATCTCTAACCATAGATAAATCCTAGTCAATTAACATCACATCTCTATCCAAAGTTTTAACTTGTCAGCCCTCTTCAGTAGGATGGCGAGTCCACCAAACTGCTCAAATCGCAGAATCTCTCGGTCAAGTTAATACTACACTTCTGATCAAAGTTTCTTATATCGCAATATAAATCGTTGTTAAGTTAACCCTACACCTATGACAGTGATTCTCTTAATTTTTTCATCGGAAATGAGACATTAATGTCAAGTTAATATCACACCTCTTGCATCCATTTTATTGTTAAGTTAATATTATACCTATGACAATGATCTTTCCTTGAGCTTTCTGTCCAAAGCCGAGATGTCAAAATGCTAAGTTAATATAACATGACTAGCATTTACCTCACTTTTAAGTTAACATTACACCTATGGCAGTGATCTCCTCGATTTTCTCAGTGAAAACAAAACCTTCCAATGCTAAGTTAAACATCACATCTCTGGCGTGCATTTCATTATTAAGTTAACATTACACATATGACAATGATCTTCTCTCGATTTTATCAGTAAAAATGAGACTTTTGTGATACTAAGTTAATATCACACCTCTAAGACACATCTTTGTCAAGTTAATATCACACATCTGACAACTCAATTTGCTCAAATTACAAACTTAAACCTATCACGTTAACATTACACCTCTGACGGTAAAAATCTCCATGGATCTTCAACAAATCTAATCTCACTTGTCATTCTTTCCAATAGAATGATAAGTCCACTTAAGTTGTGTAGATTGCAAATCAATGTTGTTATATTAATATCACACCTCTAATAGTAACTTTCATTCTATTGATTTCTAGCAGAGTACTAGTCATGTTAACACTAAACCTCTGACGATAAACTCGGACATACTTCCTGGCGGATTAAACTCCACTTGTTATTCTCATTAATAGAATAACAAGTCCACAAAATTTGTTCAAAACACAAGTCCAGATCCCACTATCAAGTTAGCATCATACCTCTAACAGTAACCTTCTCAAATTTCCCCAGTAGAGTTATTTAATTTGTTAAGTTAATATCAAATCTCTGGCAATTAGAACTCTTTTTAAAAAGCTTTGAGTGTGACCTTCGGGTCTCAAGCACAGAGCCGCATCTCAACAGCAAGTAAAGGCTGCGTCTCTACAGCAATTGAGAGTCGCGTCTCTACAATAATTGAGAGTCGTGTCTCAACTTTGGTGAAGTTCGTGTCTCCACTTGATCAGTGTGTCAGAACTGCACCCTCTCTCTTGAAATATAAGGAGTATGTCTCTGCTTCTGCAATCAGTTCAACAGTACACTAATAAGAGTAATGACAACTCCACCAGTTTAATAATATACCAAGCAAACCAGAGCTCATAACAAGTGCTAAACTGAGTTTCTAAGGCACTTATAACGAACTTTCCTGGAGGCTTCAAGAAGCTCAACAGTACACTCATGAAGATCACCATCCAGATAGGATCGAGCTCAGGGCACCCCAAGAGACTGCCTCTCAGAAGAATGTCGGTCCGATTACAAGAAGCCTAGATTCAACCGAAGTCTAAAGTATTTCAAAATGCGTCTTAGGTAACCGCAGAGTTTCAAAAATTTTAAAGGAAGTTTTGTAGGCTGTCTAAAAATTACTAAGGATAAAACCTCAGACGCGGACCTCGTAAATGTGGAAGTCGTCAGACGTGGATCTCGAGTCAAACGCGGACCTCAACCAGCTCCGCATTTCAACTCAAACACGAGCCTGAGCAGCTCCGCGTTCTAACACAAATGCGAGCCTGTGAGCTCCGCGTCTCAACATCAGAGTGAGGTCCGCGTCCAACGTGAGACCCCATTTCTGCTGTAACTGTCAGCCATAACTGGGTCAATCACTCCAATGTTCTCCCTACTTAATGAGGGATTAATCTCCAGTAATTGAGAGATTTAAGAGGGCAGTTACATCCTAATTCCTCTATAAATAACTATGAATAGTTAGAGAAGGGGCCCTCTGAAAATGGGTTGAAGAGGAGAGTCCTGGTGAAGGAGTCAAGAAGCCATAGGCAGAGTGGGAGAGCTACCTCGCCAGACTTCACCTTGAAGCTCTTGTAGCCTGGAAAGAGTTCAACTCTTTTTGTTAACTTGTTGAGTTCAAGTTTTTTAAATCTCTTTGAGATTTCATTACTGATAGAAGTTGTGCTATTCCATCAGTAGATCCAAAGAGAGGATCCACAAGAGGAACTTGATGTTCGGTCGGTCAATAGAGAACAAGACTCATTCTCCACCATCACATGAAGAACCCAGTTTTAAAAAAAGAGGAGAATCAATCAAAAGATTTTCTCTCTTTTGTAATCGGATTGTATCCATTTTAATCTTCTATTCAATTAAAAGAATTTTACAATTGTGATTTTTCGGCCCTTACACACCCAAGTGCTATCTACAGAAAGAGCTTAGGATGAGCTTAACGCTTTTAATGATGCCTATATTTTGTTATCAAAACAAGTGGGGTAGAGTAGACAACTCTTAATGGGATGATTAAATATGTGAGTGTAGAGCTGGGTCAATTCTTTGGGAGTCTCTATAGAGGCTATAATTGCCTAAACACATTCTCTGAAACCAAAAATGTCTAGGGCCGAAATGGATGTAATTGAGAACCAAAGTTGATTTTGAAAAGTTACTGTGTGAGGCCTATTTACTTGGCTTACAAAACAGCTGATAGTTCAAGACCTAGTTCAGTGATTGGCCAGTAAATTCAATAAGATTTTCGCTATGAAAGGTTCAAAACCTAGTTCACCTATTTTGATATAGTTTCTTTCCTAAAGTATCTTTCACTATAAAGTCAGTCACATAGTGTGTCTTTTTCTTGAATCTTCATTCATTGTGAGAAATTGTTGGGAAAAGAGGAATTTCAAGAGAATCTTTGAGCTGAATTCAGGCGTGATTCATTGCTAGAAACACACAGATAATGGATGGAGTGTGTTTTTCTTTTATTGGGAATGGATGTGGTATATTCACATTTCAAATTTTTTTCTGAATGAATGAGATATTCAAGTCGAAAGTTAGCCTAATTCAATAGTTAAAGGGGACCAAAAGGAGTAAAAACTCCTTAGTCCCACATTGGATATGGTGCGAAAAGTGAGTGATTTAAATATGAAAAGTTTGAAGCTAAGGGCATGCCCTTAGGGTACTTGAAATTTTCGCGCGCATTTGGGGGGAAAACCAGCCAACACAACACACGCGCGTCATTACTGCCTGCCCCATCCCGGCCTAGCGTAGGCCTGATTCTTTTTGGACTGGGCCACACCCAGTTCTCTTTGAACCTGATTGAAATTGAGAATTTATAAAGAAAAAGATTGAGTTGTAGAGTTCTCAGTCTCAATGCTATCCGCTATAGTAAGGGCCAAAGCGGGTCGTGATCCTCAGGGAAGGATGCGATGCAAGCTTTTCGGCCGATTTCTCTGTATGCTTCAAATAAAACAAGGAGAGATTAGATTTGAGATTTGATTAAAGAGGTATGATTTTACTGATCTACTACCACAACCCACAATGCAAGTCTTGGATGTTGAATGTCATCTTGAGATATATATGATTTCCCCTAGGTTTAGTAAGAAGGATTCAAGCAAGAAAAGATGATACTAGAATTTATAAGTTGCATTACCAAAACTAAACCAAGTTTCATCCTAACTTCTAAGTACAGCATAAGAAAAGTGTTATCTGAAATTTATGCTATCCTAGTTCTTAAGTATGAAGTCATGAGAAGTTGTTTAAGTGTGCAACCTAGATTAAGAAATCTAATTATCAGTTTAATCTTCAAGAAAAATAATCTTAGACCTAGGGTTTCTAAAAACTGATCATCAATCTATTCGACTCCTAACTTGCCCTAGGGTTGCTTAAGAGATCAGCAAACCACACAAGGAATTAGTTAGACATCATTTTTTTTTATAATTATTTTTTTTATTTTTTTTTACTTAATGAGAAGAATTGTTAAAGAAGGAAAAACAAAACAAGAGATCGCAGATTAAAAACCAAAACAAGAGATCACAGAGAAAAGAAATAAAATTAACTGACAAGAATCAAATATGCAAAAGAGGTAACCTTTATTCGAAATATGTCTCCAAATACAAGCTCCTTCTTCTCCACAAAGCCTTTAAAACGAAATTATAAATTGCAGAAATTTAAGGAAAAGCTAAAGAAAAACCCTAATCTTCTCTGCATGCCCTCTCTGTTGCGTCTGCAGGGGTATTTATAGGTGCAGAAGGAATTAAAGTCCCAGAACGACTCCTCCACGAAAACTGGTACCTGCTCTCATCCAAATTGCCGCGGAAACGCGCTTGGGCCGCGTTTCCGCGGCCAAGTTGTGTCGGTTGGCCATGCGCTTTCGCGCGTGGCCTCCTCTGGTCCATCCATCAGGGTTGATTCTTCTGGAAGTTGTATCTCGACTCTTGATTTTGGATTTTCGGGATAACTTGGAAATCAAGTTACCCTAAATCCAAATCCCTTCAAAAACGAATCCATCCTTGCACTCTTATTTATCCTCATCCACCAAGCATTTAGGTTGAATAGAATTCTATCCTTTCCCTCTTTGTAGTATTTACAATATTTACACTTTGTATTTGCACTTTTGACATTTTGTAATTGCACTTTTACACTTGGGCTTGGACATGGGCTTGGATATGGGCTTTTAGGCTTCATTAAGCTTTTATTCTTTATTTAATTAAACACTCAAGGCCTGCACACATAAATAACAAATATTAGTAATAGTGCATTATTATATGATTAAATATGAAAATGTGATAGTAAATGTGATGACAATTATGCATTTTTCACTACCAATCAGAACCGGTTGTGGATGTAGGCCCGGGCAAGCCGAAGCTTGCCCGCTTCAGTTTTGAAGTGGGTGTGGATATTGGGTGCGTGCATGCCCCGCCCGTTTCTAGAAACAGGTAGTTTTCTCCAACAGACAAACTGGTTCTGACAAGAACTGTTCTGAGTGATTCTGTTTATCAGAAAGGTTGTGACGGTTCTGTCCGGAACAACAAGTTGTTAGGAACAACAAGTCACTTTTTTATATATTAAAATATTCTTGAAATATTTTTATTTTAGTTTTAAATCTATCTAAACTGACCAAAATACCTCTTCATCTTTTTTCCTTTTTATTTCCTATCATTAAACCCATTTATCTTTCATTAAACTCAATTCCCCAATCCAATTATACTCTACGACTTTCTTCCCTCTCCCAACCCCCAACTATTCTCTTCCAACCCAATTTCACCACTCTGCAAGGCATATGTCTCTTGTTTTTTGGGTGGGGGGAGGGGTGTTTCCATTTATTCGAGATAATTCTCTTTGTGAAATTGGAGACAAGACAATTATTTCCATATGGTTTTGACCCCTTAATTTTTTCTTACTTCTTCTCTCTCTGATTTCTTCTCCCTGTTCATGAGCCCGCCGCTGTCCTTCTCTCTCTCTCTCTCAATCTCTCTCTAACCTACTCACTCTCTCCTTCTCTGCTCATGCCTACACCACTGCCACCCTTATCATCTGCCTCACTGCACCAAACAGCAACTATCGACCTCATCTTCATCTTCTTCTCCTTCAACATCGCAACCCCAATTGCCATAATCTTCTTCAACTCCAGCACCTCGCCCCTTCTTCGTCGTCGATCGACGACTTCCTCACTGACTTCGTCAACCAACCACCGCCAAAAACTCACGCTTGAGTGCCAATTGCGTGATCCATCAATGCCACCTTTGTCGGACTTCCACCCCCGCTAAGCCAGCTTCCAAATCCCACCATCATTGCCTAGCCTCCCTACTGTCTTCCGATGACTTTGATATACGATATCATCATCCAATTCGACTGCAGAACTCTAAGAGATCAACTGTTGGATTTTATTGGGTTTAAATTCAAGTTCGGGCTCAAGATCTTCAACCCGACTCGACCCAAACTCAATGAAGAAGAGAAGAAAATAGGTTTAAATTACAACCCGTACTACAGTAGACCCGACCAGCAGGAACAGTAACGGGTTCAGAAATCAGACCCATTAGTGCATTGTCTTCATTTTTGGGTTGTAACTTTCACATTCGAACTCTGATTCAGGCGATCTCCAAGCCATTGCGTTCGTGACGACGAAAGTTTTGTATCAGCATCCACTAAAGATCACTGAGATCCCCGTGATTCTCAGTAGGTACTTTTCTAATTCATATCAATTATTTCGAGTCTGATAATTAATCTCTGATATTTTATCAATTTAACTGATGTCCACAAATGTCAGATGATGCATATCTTCTTACCTGTAATCTATAGATTTGATATTGATCGTAGAATCTTGCCGCAAATATATTATCTTTAATTGATTCTTGATTGAATTGGATTTGCCTACGTATATTTTTTGTTTATATTCATCTCTGCATTATTAGCTTTAAGTTGTCCTATCACGATCATTTCATGTTGGTGAAGCGTAATTGAGTGTTTTATTGTTGATCACCACACACATCATCATTTCACATCAATTTGGTATCAGAGCATAGTTGGTGTAGGATTTGCATCGTCTTAGGACTTTATTTGTTTGCTTGAAATTAGGATTTAGATTTTGTTCAAAACAAAATAAAAAAATAAAAAATTATGAATTATGATGAATTTTTTTCAAAATTGTGAGTTTGTGATCTCTATAGAATTTCTTTATTTGTGTGTGAAACCCTTAAAGAAACCCTAGATTAGTGGGGTGAAACTTTAAATAGCCTATCCTCTTGCCTCAATTCTCTCTTCTTTTCTTTAGAAAAATTTCTCTTCTAATTCTCTCTCAATTCCCATAAACAAATTTCTTCCACCTAAAAAAAGAAGAAGATTTGCGTGAGCAAAATTCAGCCACCAGCTTGCTACTTTGTTCAGGCCATAATTTACTCATTCGGAGTTCAAATCATGCACAGTTAAACATTAAATTCGTAACAGAAAGAGCTACACTAACACAGAATCTTAGAGTAAGAAATAGAGAAAACAAGATTTTATTCATAAGTAATCAAGAAGTACAATTTCAATTCACGAATATATATTTACAAGTTTAATATTACATCTCTGATTGCTTATCGATCTTGATCTATTGTCCACATAAATTATGAGTTATGAGAATTTGTTTACCACGTAGTCCAATACTTTTATTTGATAGTAGAATATGATAATCTGCATAACATCATGCATAAAGTTAGTAACTTGATATTTGAAATAGATTAAAGCAATCGCATGTTAAAGAAACAACATTAATATTAACTAGTTTAATATTTTCTTGTTAGACTTATTTGGATTAGAGTCTAAATTAATTTAGGCCTACACAGTCTAATTAGATTTATATACCCATATCTATAAGCCTATGTTGTCGGACTCAATAAAGAATTGATCAAGCCTAATAGTTTTGGATCTAGACACGTTTCAATACACTTAGTCATGAGTGTATTTAAAGTAAGATGTCTGACTCATTTACACGTGTAGAACTCATGTTATCAATTAAGGATCTAAATCTATAATGAGTTGTAATAGGATTCCTTGATGCTATATATATCATGAGTAAGATTCCCTCTTCACCACCATTACTATTACCTAATCTCTCTCTGGGAGTCTCTCATCTTCTCTAAGGATCAAGAAGAGAACTTGGTGGCTGGAGAGAAGAATCTCCTCCCTCAATTCCGGCATCCTCGAGATTGTGTAACCTTTGGCATTCCTTTCAAGATTGAATCAAGTATACCTAAACCCTCCTTCTCTTTGAGCTTGATAAAGAGGCTATTGTATGTATGTGATCTTATTTAGAATAATTATTAGATCTTATCAGAGCCTCCTCTTTATCGGATCATCGGGATATAAAGTAAAAAAATTTTGATCACGATCTATTAAAATAATGAATCTCTTTGTTTAATTCAATAAAGATTATTTTTTGTGTCTCAATAATTGAATTAAATTGGAGATGATAAATTGAATTATGCATATATTTTTCAGAATTTTTTCTGTGTGTTATTAATTTGGAATTATTTTTTCCCTTCCTTCTGAAATTTAAAAAAAGGATGCATGCGCATGCATGTAGATCTGTGTGCGCGCGCTTTACGCATCCTGCATGTGCGCGCGCTGTTGATGGCAAAGTAAAAAAAAGGTAATTATTTTGAGTTTCATAAATTAATTAAGATTATGAGATTATTTAGAATCCAGATATTTAGAGATAAAAAAATTTAATCTAATAAGAAAATATACTCTTAGTTAATCTCATATTAAATTTTAATTGAGATTCTTGAGATTGATTTGAGTTTTAGGGTTGAGATAGAATTCTACTCTATTAAGAGATTTTTTGGGCAGAATTCTAATCAAATAAAGAGATATAATCCTAATTAGTCTTACATTAAGCTAATTTGGTTTTGTTCAGTTTATTAAACCCGATCCATTAAGGAAACTCATAACTTAACCATTACGGGTCAGGTCTGATCTAGACCCAATAAGCACTGCAGACCCATTTTGCCTATAGAAACTTCAATTAGTCGTTACGGGCTCATCCGATCTCTGTTTTAGGCATGTAAATAGCCGTTTCGAAGCTCTTGACGAGCACGACAGTATTATAGGCACTAGACATTATAAAGTAATAGTGTATAGGGAGAAAAGTTGAAGGTATATTGTAAAATTTTCTTGAATTAATGAAAATTACAACAGCTCAAATTTCAACTACAAGAAAGAAAATATACGCTCAAGCTCAGATCTTCTCTTTATTTAAGATTGGGTTCTTTGCGTAATGGTGAAAAGTGAATTTTGTTTTTCGTTGTTCAGGTGTGACGTCAAGCTTCTTCAGAACTTCTCTCCTTGGATCACAGATGGAGTAGCACAGCTCCTATCCAATGAAATCTCAAAGAGACTTAGGTAAAAACTTGAACTCAGCAAGTTTATGTAGAAGAATTGAACTCTTTATAAAGCTAATCTTCCTCAGCTAGAAAACTGGGGACTTTTCAATAGCAAACTAAGCTTTTTATAGGTATTTCAGGGGTAAAACTGTCCCTAAAAATCCTCCGTAATAGGGATTAACTCCCCTCATTACGTGGGCAGTACTTGTCTCAATAATGAGGGTTATTATAACTGAGACGCAGGGCTCCTCTACAGTTGAGATGCGAGCTTGAGCTCTATGTTTAGTCGTTAAGGTGATGCTAGACACGGATCTCGAGCTCCGTGTTTGGGCACTGTGGTGGTATTGAAACGCGAGCCTCAAACTCTGTGTTTCCTCATTGACGTGATATTAGATGTGTGCCTCGAGCTTGCGTCTAAGATGCGGGCTTCAATCTCTGTGTGTAAGCATTGAAATGATGCTGAGACGCGACCTTCGAGCCATGCATATTAGCATTGCAGTGGTGTTGAAACGCGGGCTTTCGAGCCCCGCGTCTAGGCATCGTAGTGATGCTGGGGCGTAGGCTTCGAGCCCTGCGTCTTGCCATTGCATGAACGGCTTTGGTTAGCCTCGTGTCTGAAGTATAGACTCTACTATTTGATGACTTGTCTTTAGTGATTTTTAGATAGTCTACATATAGTTAATTGACATAAAGAAGGCATTAAAGTGTTTATTTACCATGGTAATATGTATCCGTACATTCTTTCGCTTCATCAATATTTATTATATCACTTATATTGTTCCAGCATGATGAATATTGATGTTTACTACAGTAGATAACACATAGATAAAGATATATACATGTTCAAGTTAAATAATTTGTAAAAGAGCTTATTTAATTACATATATAGTCCATGTAGATAATAGCCGGCCTAAAGAAAGACTATTGTTTGGCCGAATTATGTACGACGTTAGATACTTGATGTGGGTAATGCAAGTGGGAGAATCTTGGTATGTGATAATCGGCCAAAAGGAAGATTTGAAAGCACACCTAGAGGGGGGGTGAATAGGTGTAAGTGCTAATCTAGGAACTAAATGCTCTAAATGCGAAAGCTAATGGAAATTTTGCAATCACACTTAATACAACCAACAAGTGTAGCCGAATTCCCCGTGAAGGGCTCTGGACTAACTCCTCTTGATTCCCCTTGAATGGGTTGAGGTGCTATGTGAAGCTCTTGTGGTTAAGTATAAGTGAGGCACACACAAACAACCAAGCATACACAAGATATAGCAATATGAATCAATCCAAGGACAACACAAGCAAATAGATATGATATGGCAATATGAATGATACTTTGCACAAATAAAAGAGAGAGAGAGTTAGAGAGACAATGGATCAAACGCAAACACAAAGATATGTTTCGAGGTTCGAGCCCCTAGCTCTACATCCCCGCCTACACCACCGTGTAGGATTCCAATCCACTATCTCCCACCGAGGGAACCTCCACCGAGGAGGATTTGTTACAACACTAGGAGTACCGAACTCCTCTCTCAAACACCGCCTCACAACCGAGGGGTAGGCCCGTAGCCAAATACAACAACCAATCCACCTCACACTTGAGGGATATAAACCAACAACCAACTCCACCTCACCAAGAGGAATTAACACCAATCTCCACCTCTACCAAAGAGGGAGCAAACACCAACCCAAATCAACCTCACCAAGAGGGATACAAGAAATCAAGGGGTTTACAACAAGTGGTATATCTCAACCACAAACCTCTTTCCTTTTTCCACAAACAAAGATCCTAAATAGATTAGGATAGAAGATAAGCTCAAGTGTGAAAAACAAGTGTTTGATCAAAGAAAAATTTTGGGAAAATACCAAATAGATATTGAATTGAAGAACAATAAACCAATTCCCAAAAACCTATTTTCTTTGAAAATAACAAAACACTTAAAAATAAATAAGATGGATCTTTTGGCACTTAAAACTCTTTTTGAAAACTTGTAAAACACTTCAAAAAAATAGGAATTTTTGCTCTTGAAAATCTTGGTTAAAACCCCCAAGAAATGGGTATTTATAGGCCAAACCAGAAACTAGCCGTTAGGCTGATCTGTTAGCCTGACAGGCTAGCGGTCGGCCGGCCGGCCGACCGCCAACGGTCAGATATGACCGTTGGGCCAACTCGGTCGACCACCCGGCCGACCGAAATAAACAGAGAGCAGAGCTCTCTGGTCCGGTCGCCGCCGCCCGGCCGACCGTCCCAGTGTCTGCCAAACGTGCACAAGCCTGTGCACGTCGGTCGACCCCAAGGGTCGACCGGCCTTAGGTGCGGTCGACCCGTGCGGTCGGCCACCTGGCCTGTCAGCCACAAATCTGGGACAGAAATACATATTAAAAATATTTCTAAAATTTTTTTATCTCTTGTAAAAATACCCAAAAATAGTTTTATCTTTTGCATTGATATGTAAACATGTGATAAATTTTTTAGCTCAAATATCAAGCATATGAAACTATTTTTGCGTCTTAACATTTTTACCAAAAACCAAACTTGTATTTTATCAAACTTGTATTTTTCAACACATGAATAGGAAAGTCAAAATAAGTTTGTTATAAGAAGTTTAAGCATGCATGTATAACTAGAATTACATATAAACCATGTAAACTTGTTTTAATCAATCTATTCATGAAAACCAATTCCAAAACATGAAACGTGTGTGTATTGTGCACTTGAGCATATCAACTATTCTTATCTTTACACATGGATCTAAAACACACTAAACTCTATGATACCTAAGTCTTCTTGACGATCTTCATCTTCAAGTCGACTTGGTCCAAACACCGTGATCCAACGAGCATGGCTATGTATCATCTTGACGCTCGGGCTCGGGAATCACCAAGTGAAAGCTTCCAAACTCATCTTTTTAAAGCAATCACCAACTAATATCTTGATCAATGATCTGTAACTAAAATCACAAGATAATAGTAAACATAACTACATGAGTTAATCATCATCAAAATTAGAGTGGAGGCCTCTGGGCCAACAAGATTGTCACAATGTATGCCCATATTCCATTACCCTCATCAACTATTCCAACGGCAGAACAAGAATCAAGATGCGTAGATTTGTATGACCCATGCGTGCGGTAATCGGCCCAAAAGAAGTTGCCATTATGGCCGGTTCATTACATATATTATATGGTCAATATAGGTAACTTAAACTTTGAGACCAATCCTATAAAGGGGCAGTCGGCTAAAAGGAAGGTTGTGTTGGCCCAAGGTTACAATCACCCATGATTAGTGTATTTTGATGATTACAAAACATATTAGTTATTTGTACTAATAACATTTTGTTTAAGTGTGTTTCAGATTTCTATTCATTCTAGAAGTCTCTCTCACAAATACAAGGATTTGGACTCAAGTCAACTCAAATTGGGCTCAAGGAATAAGTATTGAAGATCATATGAAGAAGCCTATTGAAGATCTTGAAGTCTTAAATCATTGTAAGAAATAGAATGTTAAAGTTTGAGTATATGAATTTGGCTCTAGGATTTGCACACACATTTGTTTCATGTATTTCCTATGTTTTGAAAATTGTTATTTCTAAGTTTTATGCCTTAGTTTATATATACATGTACCAAAGCTTTATATCCTGAAAAACTTGTTTAAAACATGTGTATAAACTATTTTCTGCATAATACTTAACTATATGTATTTTTAAAATATTTATCAAAATTTTTCTAACTCAAAACAGCCCAGTTTTTCAGTTTCAGGCAACATCGGTCGACCGGGGCCCGGTCGACCGGCGATGTGTCTGGACATGCACTGTTTGTGCATGTCCGTCGGTCGACCGGACCGTTCGACCGACGGAGAGCAGATTGCTCTCGGGATATTTCGGTCGACCGGACCGGTCGACCGGAAGAAGGAAACGGTGTTTCCTCCTTTTGGGTCGGTCGACCGGACCGGTCGACCGAGAGCCAACGGCTCTTTCCAGCAGGCTGGGCGGTCGACCGACCGGTCGACCGCCAAGCCTGCAACATAGCAACGGCTCTTTCCTCTTTTGGCAGTTCTGAAAAATCTGTTTCTTTTTCAGCTTTAACAGATTTTTGGAGATTTGTTGGGAAGCTTTTTCAGAGAAAATAAGACAAAAAGAAATTGTTTTTAACCTATTTTTAAGCCTATAAATAGAGGAGAAGTCTCTCTTGCATATCACCAAGAAAATCCTCAAGTTTGTGTTGTTTTCAAAAGAGAAAAGAAAAGAGTTTTTAAGCCTTCATTCCAATTCTTTTTGAGCTAGTTTTTCAGTTGTGTTTGATTGTCTATATCACTCTACAACTGAAGTTTTCTCACCACACTTCATAGAGCCAAAAATTCTATACTCATTCTATAGTGAAGTTGTAATTGAAGTGAGAGTATTTGTAAAAGAGTTTGAGAAAAAGTGTAGTGATCTTGTTGGTGATCACTTTATTCTTGTAATCCTTTCTTGTGGAGCAACCTCTTCGGTAGAGGTCCTTTGTACTTGGTGGAGCTCGGTGCTCGGTCTTCGGTAGACCAATTGTAAAGGCATCCTCGGTGGATAGTGGAAACCCTTCACGGAGGTGAAGGCGGGGACTAGAGCAAGTGTGCTCGAACCTTGAAACAAATCATCTTGTTTGCGATTGCCTTTGCTTATTCTTGCTTTCAATTTCTCTTGCTTTATATTGTCTTGAATTATTTGCTTGAGAACTAACCTCTACTTGTGCAATCTTGTCTTGTTTACTTTACTTGCTATACTTGTTGTGTTACATTGTGTGCATTTCATTTTTCATCATCATACTTGGCATTGTTCGATCACACCTCAATACAACACGGTTGCATTGCGCACCTCTAACCCATTTTAAGGGGAATTGGAGGAAGGAGTTCAGAACCTCGCAAGGGGTATTCGGCTCTTAGTCGTGTTTTGAGAGATCGTTGCATCACTCATTTAATTAAAGTTTATAAAGATCATTAGATAGCATTCACACCTATTCACCCCCCCCTCTAGGTGTTTTTTCAATTGGTATCAGAGCTTGGACTCTAGGATTTGGTTTAACAACCTTAGAGAAGATCCAAATTTGCTAATCATTTCATTCATATCATATAGTAAAAATGGCCGATGGAATTAAGACCCCTCCTAAATTTGATGGACTTAACTTTTCCCATATGGAAAGTTAAGATGACCGTGTTTTTGCAATCTCTAGGTAGCCGAGTTGCAAAGGCCGTGACTAAGTCCTTTAGTGTACCCCCCGGTGGACGAATCCACTTGTCCGAATAGAGACTAAGGAATTCGATGCCAATGCCAAAGCTCACTATGCACTTCTACAAGCCCTTAATGATGATGACATATCTAGGGTTATACATTGCAAATCCGCATATGAGATTTTGTCACACTTGATAGTCACACATGAGGGGACCTCACAAGTTAAGAAGGCTAAGATTGACCTTCTTCGGTCTCAATATGAAACATTTAGCATGCAAGAAAATGAAACCATAGATGATATGGTTACAAGATTTACCAAGATTACTAATGGACTCTCCTCTTTAGGTGAAGATATCAACAATGATCAAAGAGTAAGGAAGATCATCCGAGCTCTTCCTCCTTCATGGGAAGTTAAAGCTACAACCTTGAAGGAACTCAATGACAATGAAGAGATGGAGCTTATAGGTCTCATTGGAACCTCAAAACCCATGAGATGGAAAGGAAAGCAAGGAGGAAATGGCTCCTTCCAAAAAGAAGACTATCGCCTTCAAGAGTCAAGTCACACACTCCGATGAAGACGATGAAGAAGAAGATGATGAGGAGCTCTCACTCCTTGTTAAGAATGTCCGGAGATGTACAACAAGGCGAAGTACCAAGGTAGAAGAAGATGGCAAGGAGGCAAAGAAAAAGAAAGATCACTTGTTTCAATTGCCAAAGCCCGGACACATTGTTGCGAATGTCCGGACAAAGCTAAGCCCTCCACATCAAAGAAGCCCTACAAGAAGAAGGCTATGAAGGCAACTTGGGATTCGGAGACCGAATCCGAAGAAGAGATTGACACCGCCAACATGTGCTTCATGGCCAATGAAAGCACAGCAAGGTAACCCCTTCCACCCCTTTTGATGATGAACTCTCCATGGATGAACTAGGAGAAGCTTTTGTTGAGTTATAACACAAAATTATGATTTCTGAAGAAAAAGTATTTAAAATGAAAAAGGAAAATGAATCTTTAAGTCATCAAGTTTTTACTCTTACAAAAGAAAAGGATGATTTGGTTTCCACTTGACCACTACTAAAAATGATTTTGAAAAATATAGATTTCTTGCAAAGGTAAGGCCCCACTAATTGATTCTAATGATTTTCTATGCTTAAAGAAAGATTAGACTCATTAAGTGTTGTTTTGAAAAATTGTGAATTTAACAAGAAGAAAATTGATGCTATGTTTCCTAAGAAGCAAGCCCCAAAGAAAATGCTCATGCTCATGTTCATGCTACACAACCTAAACAACATGGCAAAACCCCAAACATGCTCACACTACACATACACATCATGCTTTCATGTATAGAAAAGTGTACTCATGTTCACATTGTGGGCGAAAGGACACTTAGCTAATTTTTGTTATGATAGACTAAGTGCATCACATCATAATGTTTGGGTTCGTAACACTAACTTTCAAGGACCCAAGAAAGTTTGGGTACCAAAGTCAACAATTATTTTAAATGATGTAGGTACTTTCCAAAGCCCAACGACGTAGAGGTTTGTGGTATCTTGATAGCGGTTGCTCAAGGCACATGACTTGGGACATCAACAACTTTGCAACCCATCAAGATATCATGAAGGTGGCACCGTCACCTTCGGAGATGACGCCAAGGGTAAAATCATCGGTATTGGTAATGTAAAACTTGGCACCTCTCCTTTAATTGAAAATGTAGTTTTAGTTGATGGCCTCAAGCATAATCTCTTGAGTGTTAGTCAACTTTGTGATAAGGTTTTGATGTTATTTTTGATAATGTTTCTTGTAAAGTAATTGATAGAACTTCTAATGTTTGTGTATTTTCCGGTTTTCGTGAAGTAATGTTTATATGATTGATATGTTGAATATGTCTTGTAATATTACTTATTTGAAAGCCTCTCGATGATGACTCTTGGTTGTGGCATAGGAGATTAGGGCATATTTCTTTTGATCATATTTCTAGATTAAATTCAAAGGAAATGGTGAAAGGTATTCCTTGCTTGAATTTTGAAAAGAACGAGTTTGTGACGCATGTCAATTTGGGAAACAAACTAAGTCTTCTTTCAAGTCAATTAAGGATATCATGACATCACGTCCTTTGGAATTAATCCATATGGATCTATTTGGCCCAACACAAACCAAAAGTCTAAGTGGGAATAGATTTGCTTATGTTTTGGTTGATGATTTTTCAAGATTTACATGGGTTTTCTTTCTTGAACACAAAAACCAAGCATTTTCGTATTTCCAAACTTTTAAGAAAAGAGTTGAAAAAGAAAGGATTCTTTGATTTTGAGAATAGAAGTGATAGAGGAGGTGAATTCATTAACCACCCTTTACCACTTTTTGTGATGAACATGGAATAAAGCATGAACTTTCTTGTCCTAGAACTCCACAACAAAATGGAGTAGTTGAACGGAAAAATAGAACATTACAAGAGATGGCTAGGACAATGCTAAGTGAATACGGTCTACCACATTATTTGTGGGCCGAGGCCGTTAATACATCATGCTACATATCTAATCGCGTTTTCTTGTATAAAATACTACTAAAAACTCTTTTGAAATGTACTTTTCTAGAAACCAAATGTTTCTTATTTCAAAGTTTTTGGATGCAAATGTTTGTTTTAAATACAAAAGATAATTTGGGAAATTTGATCCCAAATCTTATGAGGCTATTTTTGTAGGTTACTCAAATACTAGTAAGGCTTATAGAGTTTTCATTAGATCATCATTGACTATTGAAGAGTCTATTCATGTTAGTTTGAGGAATCTAACAAGTTTGTTAAGAATGTTGTAGAAATAGATGCATTGGATGAGGTATGGAGAAAGTGACCTTGGAGGATGCTTCTACTATGGGAGACAAACCAAAAGATGATGAAGGAAGCAAAGCTAAAGTGGAAGAGGCACAAGGGAATGAAAATCAAACACATGAGGTGGAGCCTACTCAACCACTACCAAGGATTGGAGATACAATCCACATCATCCCAAGGACCTCGTCATAGGTGAAGTATCAAAAGGGGTAACTACTCTACTCGTCTAGACTTCATGACTATTGTGGTAACTATGCATTCATTTCTCATATTGAACCCAAAAATGTGCTCGAAGCCGAGACCGATTCATATTGGTTGCTAGCCATGCAAGAGGAGCTCAATCAATTTGAGCGCAACCAAGTTTGGCACCTTGTTCCTAGGCCCCACGATAGACCAACAATTGGTACTAAGTGGATCTTTAAGAATAAGTTGGATGAATCGGGTAATGTAGTTAGAAACAAGGCTAGGTTAGTTGCCCAAGGTTACACTCAAATCGAAGGATCGATTTTGAAGAAACCTTTGCACCCGTAGCACGGCTTGAAGCCATACGGATGACACTAGCATTTGCCTCATATAAAGATTTCAAATTATTTCAAATGGATGTTAAAAGTGCTTTTCTAAATGGATTTATTGAAGAGGAAGTGTATGTTGAACAACCCCCCGGTTTGTTGATCCTACACATCCGGATTTTGTTTTTAAATTAGATAAAGCTCTTTATGGTTTAAAACAAGCCCCTAGGCTTGGTATGAGAGACTTTCTTCATTTTTGACTTCAAATGGTTTTAAGAAAGGTAAAATTGATACAACCTTGTTTACAAAACATGTAGAAAAGGATATTCTTATTGTGCAAATTTATGTGGATGATATTATTTTTGGTTCTACTAATGAATCTCTTTGCAAAGCTTTTGAATCATGCATGAAGGATGAATTCGAAATGTCTATGATGGGAGAACTCAACTATTTCCTTGGACTCCAAATCAAGCAAAAGAAGGATGGGATCTTCATCAATCAAGCCAAGTACACAAAGGAACTAATCAAAGGTTTGGGCTTGAAGGATCAAAAGTAAGCAAAACTCCCATGGCAACAACTACAAAGCTTGATAAGGATGAACAAGGTAAAAGTGTAGACATTAAACTTTATAGAAGCATGATTGGTAGTTTGCTTTATTGACGGCTAGTAGGCCAGATATTATGTTTTTCCGTTTGTCTTTGTACACGTTTTCAATCTTGTCCTAAAGAATCTCACATAATTGCGGTTAAACGCATAATTAGATACCTTGAGGGCACTATTGAAATGGGTTTGTGGTATCCTAAAACCGGATTATTTGAAATGAAGAGTTTTTCGGATGCCGACTATGCGGGTTGTAGGGTAGATAGGAAGAGCACAAGTGGAACATGTCAATTCTTAGGTAATTGTCTTGTATCTTGGTCTTCCAAAAAGCAAAATTCGGTAGCCCTATCAACCGCCGAGGCGGAGTATGTTGCAGCCGGAGCTTGTTGTGCACAAGTTCTTTGGATGAAACATACTCTCCTTGACTATGATTTACATTTGATCATGTTAAAATATTTGTGATAATACTAGTACTATTCACATGACAAAGAATGCAAATCAACATAGTAAAACCAAACACATTGACATTAGTATCACTTTCTTAGAGATCATTATGAGAAGGTGATATTGATATTGATTATGTTCTACCGATTTTCAACTTGCCGATATTTTTACTAAATCTTTAGACTATGCTAGATTTTCATTAATTTGTGGTGTTTGAATGTTTGCATTATAGATTCTTAAAAATAAAAAATTTTTCATTGGTATTTTAACCCTTTTTGATGTATGACAAAAAGGGGGAGAATAAGTTTGTTGATATTTGGAAAATAAGTGTTTAAGTTTAAATTTTTTAAGTTTGATACTTTTGAGTTTCATTTCATGAAGAAAAAGGAAGTTTGTGTTTATTTGACTTTTTAAGTTTCATGAAGAAAAAGGAAGTTTGATACTATTTAAGTTTTGGACAAAAACTATTGTGTTTGTTAAAATGCTTTATGTATGCTTACATAGCTTTTCATATTCATGATAAATACATAGCATTGTTTGAGGGGGAGCTTTCCAAGCTCTTCTTCCTTTATTTGTTTAAATAACCTATATGTTTTGTCATCATCAAAAAGGGGGAGATTGTTGGCCCAAGGTTACAATCACCCATGATTAGTGTATTTTGATGATTACAAACATATTAGTTATTTGTACTAATAACATTTGTTGTTTAAGTGTGTTTCAGATTTCTATTCATTCTAGAAGTCTTCTCTCACAAATACAAGGATTTGGACTCAAGTCAACTCAATTGGGCTCAAGGAACAAGTATTGAAGATCATATGAAGAAGCCTATTGAAGATCTTGAAGTCTTAAAATCATTGTAAGAAATAGAATGTTAAGTTTGAGTATATGAAATTTGGCTTTAGGATTTGCACACACATTTGTTTCATGTATTTCCTATGTTTTGAAAATTGTTATTTCTAAGTTTTATGCCTTAGTTTATATATACATGTACCAAAGCTTTATATCCTGAAAAACTTGTTTAAAACATGTGTATAAACTATTTTCTGCATAATACTTAGCTATATGTATTTTTAAAATATTTATCAAAATTTTTCTAACTCAAAACAGCCCAGTTTTTCAGTTTCAGGCAACATCGGTCGACCGGCCCGGTCGACCGGCGATGTGTCTGGACATGCACTGTTTGTGCATGTCCGTCGGTCGACCGGACCGGTCGACCGACGGAGAGCAGATTGCTCTCGGGATATTTCGGTCGACCGGACCGGTCGACCGGAAGAAGGAAACTGTGTTTCCTCCTTTTGGGTCGGTCGACCGGACCAGTCGACCGAGAGCCAACGGCTCTTTCCAGCAGGGCTGGCGGTCGACCGGACCGGTCGACCGCCAAGCCTGCAACATAGCAACGGCTCTTTCCTCTTTGGGCAGTTCTGAAAAATCTGTTTCTTTTTCAGCTTTAACAGATTTTTGGAGATTTGTTGGGGATCTTTTTCAGAGAAAATAAGACAAAAAGAAATTGCTTTTAACCTATTTTTAAGCCTATAAATAGAGGAGAAGTCTCTCTTGCATATCACCAAGAAAATCCTCAAGTTTGTGTTGTTTTCAAAAGAGAAAAGAAAAGAGTTTTTAAGCCTTCATTCCAATTCTTTTTGAGCTAGTTTTTCAGTTGTGTTTGATTGTCTATATCACTCTACAACTGAAGTTTTCTCACCACACTTCATAGAGCCAAAATTCTATACTCATTCTATAGTGAAGTTGTAATTGAAGTGAGAGTGTTTGTAAAAGAGTTTGAGAAAAAGTGTAGTGATCTTGTTGGTGATCACTTTGTTCTTGTAATCCTTTCCTTGTGGAGCAACCTCTTCGGTAGAGGTCCTTTGTACTTGGTGGAGCTCGGTGCTCGGTCTTCGGTAGACCAATTGTAAAGGCATCCTCGGTGGATAGTGGAAACCCTTCACGGAGGTGAAGGCGGGGACTAGAGCAAGTGTGCTCGAACCTCGAAACAAATCATCTTGTTTGCGATTGCCTTTGCGTTATTCTTGCTTTCAATTTCTCTTGCTTTATATTGTCTTGAATTATTTGCTTGAGAACTAACCCTCTACTTGTGCAATCTTTTCTTGTTTACTTTACTTGCTATACTTGTTGTGTTACATTGTGTGCATTTCATTTTTCATCATCATACTTGGCATTGTTCGATCACACCTCAATACAACACGGTTGCATTGCGCACCTCTAACCCATTTTAAGGGGAATTGGGAGGAAGGAGTTCAGAACCTCGCAAAGGTATTCGGCTCTTAGTCGTGTTTTGAGAGATCGTTGCATCACTCATTTAATTAAAGTTTATAAAGATCATTAGATTAGCATTCACACCTATTCACCCCCCCCTCTAGGTGTTTTTTCATATACTATTTCAAGTTTTGATATATCAAGTATACATTCTTTGGTTTCATGAATAGATTTCATCAAAATAAGTTTACATTGGTTTATATATGTATATTGGATTTCATCCATATATATTGATGGTTCATATATATTTAGAAAAACTTATTTTAATGTATCTAGTCATGTGTTTAAGTTTTGTTTTCATCAAAACTTATTTTGGTATTTATTGTCAAAAATAAGGATATATCATATACTATGTCTATTGAATTCTATCATACACACTATACTTCAAATGTGTTTCAATATCTTATTTTCGTATCTATACAAGTTTGAGAAAAATCGGATTTCCATTTAAAAGTTTGGTTTTCGAAAAAATTAATTTTTGGTTTATGCCTATATTTCTTTACCTCAAAAATAGTTCAATTGTTTGTAATATATGTTGATTTTGTATCACACATATTTGTACTTCAAATATTTACATGAACTTATTTTTATAAATTTTATGGATTTTATTGGAATTTATTGGTGTTTTCAAGTCCATATTTCAAACCCCATAAATCCAGTTTCTGGGCTGTTGTTGGCCGACTGACCGGTCGACTGACACATTGCTCGATCGACCGAGCGGTTGACCGACGTGTACAAGTCATTTGCCTTCGGCTCGGTCGACCGACCGGTCGACCGTAACAGGGAGCGATCGATCAATCAGTCGACCGACTGGCTCACCCAACTCTATGTTGGGTAGCGGCTCGACCGGTCGGTCAACCGATAGAGAGAATTCCTCTCTGTGCCTTGGGAACGATCGACTGCCCGGTCGACTGTAACCCCAACAGTTATTTTTATGACCGTTAGTCGGTCGACCGTCCGGTCGATGAACAGGTCAGTTTTGACCCGACCTGAATCCCAATGGCTAGTTTTTGTCTAGCCTATAAAAATGGGGTTTTGGGGCGAGTTCTGGCAATGATTTTTAAGGGCAATTTTTTCCATCTTCTAGTGAGTTTTCAACAAGTTTTCAAAAGAAATTTTGAGCCCAAAACTTTACATCTTTATTTTTTCAAAATTTTAAAAAATCAAAAGAAAACAAGTTTTGGGAATATAATTTTGTTCTTCATTTCTTCATCTAGCAAGAAGTTTTTCCCAAGTATTTTCTTTGTGTTTTATTTTTCAAAACTTTGTGCACTCATATACTTGAGCTCTTGATTGCAAATCTATCTTCTAGGATATTGTTTGTTAGAAGTTTTTATTTGTGAGCTTTTGAGATCACCAAGTATTTTTGTGATCTTTTATGATCACCAAGTTATATTTTTTTCTTTGCTTTGTGCATACTCTCTTGTGTAGAGGTGTGCGAGTTGGAGTTGTGTACTCCTTATTTTGTAAGTTGTAATTCCTCTTGTAGAGGTCTCTTTGTGGAAGATCAATAGTGGATAGTAAAAATTCTTCTGTGTAAAGGTGGGACGTGGAGCAGTGGCTCGAACCTCGAAACATATCCTTGCGTTTCCATTTGGATCTTTCCCTCTCAACTCTCTATATCTTGCATTGTTATTATTGCTCATACATATACATGCTAGAAATTGTTTGTGTGCTCACACTTATGTTCAAGCAAAAGAGCTATTGAAGCACCTCAACTTATAATTTAGAGGAATAGTGAGGAGAAGTTTCAGAGCCCTTCACCGGGAATTCGGACTCACTCTTGTTACACATAGTGTGTGTGTGTGTGTGTGTGTGTTGTGTGTGTGTGTATTTAGCATTTAGTTTTAATTTCACATTATTTGTCCTAAATTAGCACTACACTTGTTCATCTCCCTCTTGGTGTACTTTCACCCTCCCCCGATCTTCCCCTGGATCTCCCCCCAGCCTCTGCAACCCCCCACCACCCCCACCCTCCTTTTCTTGGAGGGGGGTGGGGGTGGAGACCGAGAAGAGATCAGAGGGAAGGGGCAGGGGAGGGTAGTCCCATTTTGCTCACGTCGGTTTTTCGTCACCGTGGTCACCACTCCATCTGAGCCATTCAGCTAACTGGGGGTGATGAGTCCCATCAGGGGGCGCACCGGAATCAATGACCTTGGCGGGCACGATGACCACTGTGATGAAAAAGGCGGTGAGCAAAAAAATTTTTGGGGAGTAGAGTTAGGGTAGGAGGAAGGAGAGCTGTCACGCCCCGCTTCCCAATATACGTGGCAACGGAGTCGCGACGAGAGTCGGCGACGTATATACGCGAGAAAAAATACCCCATGTATACACGCTAAGCCTAAAGTAACCTGAACAAGCTACAAAATCTACTACGATAAATCAATATCACCACAATATGACATATAAATATCTAACACAATGATAATAGATGAATAAAGGAAAGAAAATGACAACTGGCGATAAAGATAGAATCAGGAAATAACCTGAATAAAAGAACAAAAATACCTATAGTCAAGAAAAGAGTGACTCCAGCTTCTCGTAACGCGTACGATCACACGAAGATGTCCAATACCCTGGACATGCGAATCCAGAGTCGTCAGAAGCGACCTAATGAGTGTGTGTAACATGGAAGGTGCTCGTACATAAAAAAACAATGTAAGCAATAACATGATAATCTGAAAATAAAAGGTAACAGAATAATCAATATCAATAGCAAACTATGAACAATATATAACTGATATCAGATAATAGGGAACAACTATTATCAAAATGTATAACCTAGCATATGTCACTAGTCTGATGTACAATCCGGTCATGTGTACAATCATATGTCGATCATAGTTTAATATACGTACAGTCGAGTGATCATGGTCAGTCACAATACATTAACATTTATTATTATTAATTATTTTAGCGAACATCAATTGCCACATGTAATAGACGCATCCCATACTACGCCTATTACACATGTCAATTAGAGTCCTAAGTTATTGAAATTGATCGGTTGGAGACATTGTCCGTGTTTTAGGTGACTCTCGTGCATACCCGGGACCACGGCCTAGACCCCTGGCGCTGAACCAGGACCTACCGCAAGGTAGTCAGGAATATGTATAACAGAAATAAGAACAAGACTAGGGTGTCAGTTACCCCACGGGAACCCTATAGTGGAACCCTCTTTCGGCTGCGCAACCTAAACCTAGGTCCACCTAAATACAGATGTTGTCTCCTCCATCAATCTCCCTAATCCCAGTGTCAGTTGTTTAATAGCATGTTATTAGTTTATCAAGATTACTTAATGTGCTACTGAATCACTAGGATAACTCGGTGGTAGTCACGATAACAATATCAGCATGTGTAATCAGGATACCGGTATAAATAGAATATATAATATCAGTGAACATGATACCGGTATAACAGGAATATGTAACAAGGATAACATGAAAGTAATGTTACCGTCTAACAATATTTTCCCAGCAATTAATGGTAACATGGACATGATAGTTATCAGGTAGATAGCAAGTATAATCAGTCCAGTTTTCTCAGGTAATTCAAGATATTCAGGATGAGTAATGACCAATGTCATGAATAGAATAATCCGGACAATGTATATAATCAACTCATATCCTCAAAGTCATCGATATATCCATCCTCTAAGTTATCAATAAATCAGATCGATCAATAGCTGTCATAAAAACTCCGAACATATAATATGACCACCGATATCAATGAAATCACTCTCATAATAACTCTATCTCCATAACTGAATTGATCAGTAACTAAACATGAAGCACATGGTATATCCTCGAGATCAATAAGTCAACAGATACTGAAATTATAATGAAGTAAGGGAATCATCCTCAAACAATATATGGTCTAGAATATCTACTTCTGATACTTAACATCAACAAAATATCATCTAAATAAATCCCAATATTTATAACTATAAATTCAACTACGTCAATCTCATCTTAATGCAGATCAGGCTTCATTATAGAGAATATAAATCCCAGATCAACTCTAACTCAAGATCAATCCAAACATAGTCCAACATTCCTCACAACTAAATCCGAATCCAGAAGGATAAATAACTAAATAAGAACTAGTAAGAATACTAATATCCCGATGACAAAACATCGAGTTCAGAAATGTCTAACATCAATCACATCTGATCCATTATCTGTGGTATCTCTAAATTGTCTCGTATCAATAGAGACGTCATATATACTTGTCCACAATATCCAAAAGAGTTCTGGTTAGAAATAATCACCAAATACATAAATATCAAATCTGATAACTAATACCAATTATATCAACCTCAAAATCGAGCTGAGTCAATTCACAGTCTAAGGTGTATCAAAACTAGGCATAAGCCAACAACAATAAACTACCAATACATGAAATGGCACTGATACAACCTCCTATCAACTACGTAAATAAAGTGAACAATCATGGATGTCTCATGAAGTGGTATAAGTAATCAAACTGGTAAATATAACAGAAAGTCACATGAAATGATAAGTGTAACATATAAATGCATACCGACAACGGTAAATAAGGAAATGCACAAGAACGAACACTCACAAATTAGAATTATAGAAGAAAAAGAAAACACTCATAACAAAATTAAATAAAATTAAACAAAGAAGTGAAACACTCACACGAAATGACGTGATTTTGGACTGTCACACCCTGCTTCCCAAAATACGCTGGAGTGGAGACGCGACGAGATTCAGTGATATATATACGCGAGGAAATACCCCACGCATACACGCTAAGGGGAAGCGGCGGGTTGTCTGGGGGAGATGGGGTGCACGGCTTGATGAAGAGGGGAAGTCTCAAGAGAGATTCGTCAGGCCGGTGGAGGAAGGAGGAGACGGATGCAGCATGGCGCATGCCGGGAGGGGTTTGGGGCGGCTGTGGTGGGTAAAAAGAAGATCATGAAGATAGTTTAGGATTAGAAGGAGATTAGGATAAGATATGGTTTGTTAAGATTTGGGATTAGATGTTAGGATTTAGATTGGTGGTTAAGATTAGGATTTGATTTGGTTATTAGGATTCAGATAAGGTAACGATTTATGGGCTAATGGATATGAGTTAGCGGGTAGATATGTTAAAGGATTAGCTTGGGCCAAGGAAAGGAAAAAGAAATATAAGAGTGGGCTTAGTTTAGGGCTCAAAGGATTAGATTAAGAGAGAGATAAAAATGCAAACAAAAAAAAATAACCAAATATGGATAACAATAATAATAATACTGACAATAACAATAGTCACTAACATCTTCATGTTAATAACTAATAAGTAAATTATTACTAACAATAGAAATCTATAACGAATTTATTATCAAAGCCAACATAAAATAATACAAATCGTATATACACATGTAAAAATTTATCACCTACATAAAAATTATGTATAACTACATGAGGGATATTACAAGAGCGGGGGTGGTCGGGGAGGGCGAGGGGGAGGGGGAGCGGGGAGCGGGGGTGGAGGAGGAAGGGAAGAAGGAGAAGGATGAAGAGGAGCATTTTAAAATGTTCACCAAGAGTGAAATTATCAAATAAATAATGACAAACTTATAATAACTAGTGGGGGTGCTTTCATCATTTTTTGGGTGGAAAAATCCGCTCCCCTAAACAAGAGAGAAAGAATGAGCATGTGTGAAATGTCTTATGCAAAATTTAGGAGTGAACTTATTTGATCCCTTAGGTTAAGTTTACTGAAACTAATGCAAGCGTAACATTTGTTCATTTTTGTTCTAGTTCTAGTTTTCATTTGGAAGCAATTCTTATGTTTGTTTCGTCAGAAAAGGCGTAAAAGTCCGTAATTTGTAAATGACTTACAACCTAATTACAATTATGGCGTTTGTTTGGACCGTAATTCGTAAAAGACTTACGCAACTCAACTAACACTCACTTGCAACCTAATTACTACTCATTTATAACACACTTACCGTTAATTTTGTGGTCATACAAATTTGTATTATTTTTTATGTTAATATTAAAAAATTTTAATATTTAGCATTTTTAATATTTATTTGCAATATTAAAACTTTTTAAATCACCAAATAGTTAATTTTGTGGTCAATTTTTTCACTTACGACTTGCACATTACGACAACCAAATAAATACAATAAATTTTTCCACTTACAACTTTATATTACCAATCAAGCACTGTAAAACTTATATGCATGTAACTCATTTACAACTGTAAACGATTTTACCAATTACGACTTACAAATTACGGCCATTTACGACAACCATACATACTTATATTAAACATGTAAGATTGGATTTTGAAAAATGTCAGATTCACTTACTAAATATTGCTTCATTGGAGTAAATAAAAACCAAGTAAAAAGATTGTAGGATTTGATTTAATTTTGGTCATGACTCGTGTCCAATTCATAGGTTTTTTTTGGGTCTTTTAAATTTAGACGGCTGTCATTTAAAGTTGACTCAGGGCTAACATAAAAAGTTCGTTTGATCTATTTTGTAGAAGGGTGGCTTTTTGCATAGACTGGAATATAGAGAGAGTGGTTTTGCGTCGAGTATTGTCTAGGACTCTAGAATTTTTGTAAAGACTGGAGAATATATATATATATATATATATATATATATATATATATATATATATATATATATATATATATATATATATATATATATATATATGAGAAAAATGTATATCAGCTGATGGCTGAGAGACCCTCTCAGCCTGCGGTCACGTGGCACATTATTAGCCACACTAGAAAGGACGCCTCGCCTATTGAAACAGTTGAAATTACTAAATACTCCTGCTGTAAAAGACAGTGGTTCTGTATAGTTTATTATATTTTTATATTTTCTGATGTTATTCAATTTTGTTACAATTATCTTTTATACTGCGGCCAAACTGCCTATATTTTTTATGAAATCACGAAACTAATTTGAATGCTTCTTTATTATTTTTTTTGTCGATTTGAAATTTAATGATTTTTAATATAGTCGCGGTTTATTTTTTTCACATGTAATTTATAAATTATTATTTTTTTTTACATATTGAATTCGGACAGGACTGCTACTATGATCGCATTGCTTAACGAGAGCAAGTCGTTGACGTTTTTTTTACTTGGTTAAATGTAATAACGGTGACTAATAACTGATAGTATAATCACAGTTTACGTATTATTTTATATATTTTTGTTCTTCATTGTGACTGTTATTTGATCCGCCTATGAACTATTAAATTGGTTTTTTACATATAGCATGCGATCAAGTTCATCGACTATGGTCGCAGTACTCACGACAACATTTTTTTGGATGATTTGTTTGCTAAGTAAATGTAATAACGGTGACTAAGGACTGATTCTATAGTCGCAGTTTACATATGGTTTTTATATGTTTTTGCTTATTGCTAAGTTAAATGTAAACTACGAATTTTTTCACTTATTGCATGTGAGTACGACT
The DNA here is from genome assembly GCA_038442645.1 of Agave tequilana. Taxonomy (NCBI): domain Eukaryota; kingdom Viridiplantae; phylum Streptophyta; class Magnoliopsida; order Asparagales; family Asparagaceae; genus Agave; species Agave tequilana. The sequence continues at coordinate 71,139 of JAVJIF010011692.1, read as the reverse complement.
GCGACTATGGTCGCAGTGTTTAAGAACAGCAGTCGCAATTTTCTAATTTTTGATATACGGTGAAATATACAGTGAAATATACTGATTTGAGAGGATTGCGATGATGATACAGTATTATCTATTTATATAGTTTAATGATCAAACTGTTTATTGCTGGACAGCGACCGTGGTCGCAGTTTCGTATGTAATTGTTATATGAATACTGCGACCATTATCGCAGATAAGATGCAGAATTAATACCTATACGGTATACTTCATATGTACTTTAAAAATAGAAAGATTATTTTACAGATAGAAATAAATTTTATTTATAGCATAATATGGTGAGAAAAAGACGTTACAAAAAAAGAGCATTAAAAGCTTTTAAAAAGACAAAATAACGTTGAATATTAGAAGATCAGAAAATCCTAATCCTCGTCATCATCACCATCATAAGCAGATTCGTCGTCTTCATTCTCTTGGTCTTTCTGTTCATCACTTATTTCCTCATCATCTTCCTGTTTTTGAGGTTTTTTTGGTTCATCAATAAACTCCCAAAATGGATTGTCTCTATCAAGCTCTTTGTCCGATCCGTTGCGAGAAAGCGAGCCTATAGCAACAGAGGATATGCTTTCATCAAGCATATCTCCGTCAATTGGCAGAGGAATAATGTCCTCCTCACTAACCCACATGAAAACTTCATCATCCTCATGAATAGGAGGATCAGTTAATATGTTATTTGATGTAGTGAGATAGTCAAAAGGAGTGAAGTTCAGACTGATATCAGATTCACTAGAATACCTTGAAGAAAAAGGACCGGTAGGGGAATGATTAAAGTTGAAATCTAAGCGTTCAGAGGAAGAAGAAGGGGACGACATGATTCAAGAATGAATTATTTTCTGGAAGTTTTTAAAATCAAATTGAAAAAGAAGAGTAAAAATATAGTTTTTAGGTATGAGATAATATATTAGTTACAAGCACTATATAAAGGTCAATAATGTGAAAGAAAATGAATAGTAATAATAATTGTTACAGGTGACGGTTGAGTATGGTAAGAAGTGGTAAAAAAAAATAAATATTTAATTGAAGAGTTATAGCGGGAGAATCCGAAGAGTTCCTTTTTTTCAGAGGTTTATTACGTGAAGTACAATTTAACTTTTTATAGAATGTTTTGCCTATATCTTTAGATTACGTATTGTGCACATCTTTCTTTTATCGAGATTAACATTAGTGCATCTCTTTTTTCTAGACTTATTGTTGTATCACGGTAGATAGAATATTAATTACTTCATTTAATTCAGTATAATTAATATAGTATTTTTATAAGATGTGATATACGCGAACTGATCTCAGGATCGCATGGCTAATCTACTTTGTAAAATTATAAAAAATCTTTTCATAAGTCATGCGAAAAGATTGCGACTTTGGTCGCAGTGCTGAAGGAGGTCACAGTGCTGTACGATAGCATGTTTCGTCTGTTATTTTTATGCGAATAAGGAATGCGACTAGGATCGCAGACGTGATATAAAAAAGGAATGCGACTAGGGTCGCAGACGTGATATAAAAAAGGAATGCGACTAGAGTCGCAGATGTGATTTAAAAAAGGAATGCGACTAGGGTCGCAGACGTGATATAAAAAAGGAATACGACTAGGGTCGCAGACGTGATATAAAAAAGGAATACGACTAAGGTCGCAAACGTGTTATAAAACAGGAATGCGACTAGGGTCCCAGACGTGATATAAACTAGGAATGCGACTAGGGTCGCAGACGTGATATAAAAAAGTTTTGTTATACTATGACTAGTGTCGCAGTCATATAAAATTGAAAGTTATATTGTATTAAGTCTGCGACTATGGCATGTTTTTTTTACTTTTCAATGCTTCTGGTTATTTTACATTATGTTGATCCAAATATTTTTTCTGTTATATTTTCTGTAGATATATTCAACTGAAAATTTTTTAAGTTAATTTTTGTTTGTGGACGAGTTTATGCCAGTTTAGAAATAAAAAAGGGTATTTTTGTCAATTTGATTCACGATTGTTTAGGCGGGATTTTTTTGATTTTTTTGGCGCCTACACTCTGCGGCCGATATGTGGCATATATTTAGCTACGTCACCGCCGGCTGACAAATTCTCTCAGCCGTTGACTGAGGTACAGTAACCCCACACACACACACACACACACACACATATATAAACACACATGCATAGGTAGAGTTAGAATTTTTGTAAAGACCGGAACATATATATAAACACGCACACGAACATATGGGTAGAGTTACCAAACACATACGTGTAACTAAGTTAAGTCACACACACTATTTTTAACTACAAAAATTTTGCTTGGTGAGATACGAACAAAAACTAATGTGAGTGGTCCCACAAGGTGTTTAAAAAAATATTTTTTGTGTCGTAAAAAGAGGTGTGTGTAACTTAACTTACTTATACCTATGTGTATTGTAACTCTACGTACACATATGCACACACATAAAGTAATGATCCGGTGTGAAAGCTAGCTTACATGAGAAGATGAGAAAGGAGCATTGGAATCATCAGATTAGTTTCTGGATGGTTGAGATTAGATTTGGAAGAAATAAAACTAAAACCCAAAAACTAAATTAGTCAATTCAAAACTAACTTAACCAACTAAAAAAAACTAATCTTCACCACCCAAAAGATAATCGTACGGCTCCTGTGCTCCTTTCTCATCTTCTTATCTAACCTAACTTTCTCAACAGATCGCCACTATTTGTGTGTGTGTACACACACACACATACACACATATATTCACACACACACACACACAGACACATATGAAAAAAATGTACCCCAGCTATCAGCTCAGAGAGTCTCTCAGCTTGCGGCGACATAACTGAATCTCAGTCACAAATCCTGCTTGCAGCGTTACCATGATCGCAGTGTTTTTGTAAGGAGTGCTACCATGACAACAATATTTTTTGTGAGGACTGCTACTATAGTCGCAATATTTTGTGAGGACCACTATCATGGTTGCAGTGCTAATTAGACTGAGAATATCTGAAATGTTTTAGGACTAAAACTAAGATCACAGTGCTAGGTGAGAGAGTCTCTCAGCCATTAGCTAAGAAAGTCTCTCAGCTGTTGAGTAAGGTACAGATGCCCCCTTCTATATATATATATATATATATATATATATATATATATATATATATATATATATATATATAGAGAGAGAGAGAGAGAGAGAGAGAGAGAGAGAGAGAGAGAGTCTTATGCAAAATAAGTAGGATATGGAGTATTACTGCGCAAAGGATTGGCTTTTTTGTTGAGCTCTACTTCCAATAAACAGGCCCATGGACTCTTCTCTGCCTAACCTTTTGGTCCTCACAGGACTTTAAAGGGGAGACAAAGACATGACGTGGGAGTCCATTAACAAAAAGGGAGGAATGCATTAATATTGATTTTGTTGAGGCTTTTGGAAGTGGAAGTAGAACAGGGATAAAGAGGCCCATGTGGTAGTTATAATTCTCAAAGAAGCATGTTTGTGTGTGTGTGTGTGTGTGTGTGTGTGTGTTTGGGTGGGGGGTGGGGGGGTCGAGATCATAATTTCCTCCCATTTAGAGAGAGAGAGAGAGAGAGAGATCAAAATTTCCTCCCATTTATAGAGAGAGAGAGAGAGAGAGAGAGAGAGAGAGAGAGAGAGAGATCAAAATTTCCTCCCATTTCTAACGTTAGCAATTCAGGTTGGTGAGGATTGAACACTTATTGCCTCTACACAACAAGAAAGGCAAAGTTCACTCTCACACCTCCATGATGGAGTTACTAACTTTCACTTTGTAGGGGCTGCAAGGATGTGTGATGCTTGGCTTGGCAGAGACAAAAGCAAGGCTCCCACATGTGGCTCAAGCATTGTGGGGTTAATTTCTCCATTTATTTTTCTGTAGTGATGGTATTCATCTCTATTGTAGATCGTGGTTGCGCGTATTAGGAGAGAGAGTTCCTCTAAATTACATTCTTATATTTAAAATTTTAAGTCGGTTTGCACTTCGGGTGGATATTTTGTGGGTATGAGGCCAAGTCTCAAACTGATGTGGGCATCAGAAGAGACTGATTAGAATCTAATCCTCTATTGAAAATATTAAAGTGGAGTTCATGGAAAATTGCTTATGTATTTTTCTTTTTTCTCTTTAATGTAATAGAGGTAGTTAGAGGTTTTCTTAGGAGCTTATGCCTTTTTCATTTCTTACCCACTCCACAACCATTAAATCCCTCTTCATTCCACCATAACACCATTTAACTTTTAGACTTTCCCCTTCTCCATGTTTAAAACAACTATGGTTTAAGTTTTGGTCTTTCATCTTTTCCATATTCATACCACAATTTTATCATGTTATTAAATAATAAATAAAAAAAACTTCATTTTCTCATTGAAAGTTGTGACCTTTCCTCTTCTGATTTAAACCACCATTCATAATAATTCTCCTAAAAATAGCATTTTCCTTCAAGGCAAATGCATCCTAAAATCATCTCAAATAGTTCTTATCTTTGTATGTTGGTTTGCTCTCATTTTTTGATGTTCTTTTTCTAATTGTGTGTAATTCTTGGGACAGTGAGAAATTCTTTTCCACTAATCGAGAAGTGGGTTCCTAATTTAGATGTTTGTCTTTCTCCACATGTTATCAGAGCTACAAGGTGTTAGGATTGTAATTAGAATACATCGTGATGGTAGACAAAATTTCGGAGATCAAAGAACAAACGTGCACAAAAAGTTGTGCACAATATAAGTCGGCTTATACTTTGTATAGTCAACTTATGATAAGATTAGTTGACTTATACAATTAGTATAGTTGACTGATCTTACAAACAGAAAGTAAGGTTCTCGAATTTTGTCAGATCAGTCGACTGATACTTTTGTATAGTCGTAAGTCAACTTATATATTAGTGTAGTCGACTAATATTAGTTCTGACAATTTTCTATTCTGGATTTGTTTCTAGTTTGATTTGGATTCGAGTTTCCTTTTCTTATGAGGCAATTGTTGATCATATTGATGGAGTTTGTATAAGATTAGGGGGGTTCTATAGTCTATAAATAACCCCTTGGGGGTGGCCTTCTATGTAATTCAAGAAATTCAATAATTCTAAAAGAAAATCAAGAAAAAGTGAGAGATTCGTGTGAGAAGTTTTTAACCATAAGTGTTCCTTTTTCTAGGCAGCCGTTAAAGGGCTTGTAATCTTCTTAGCGAGAGGTGAAAGTCTTTCTTAGTGTACTCCCTCAAAGTTTAATAAAGTTTCTTCCCCTTCTCTCATGGATGTACACACAGTCTATTTGATCGGTAGAATCACATTAAATTGTGTTTGACTTTCTATACTTCGGATTATCTCATCTCTTCTTCTGTTGCTCGACGATTATGTCCCTTCCGCTGCGCCGCCCCAGCAATCAGTGTAGGAGCATATCGATCGTAAGGGCGCTGATCACAACAATTGGTACTAGAGCAATATCAAGATGAAGATGTCTGCAATCAAGTTCGATATTCAGAAGTTCGATGGTGTTATCAATTTCAGTAGGTGACAGACTAGGATGAACATCATCCTAACCCAAAGCGGATTTAGGAAAGCACTACATGGGGGAGAAAAAGCCTCAAGACATGAATGAAGAAATTTGGCATGAGCTAGTTAAGAAAGACTTGACGGCTATTTAGCTTTGCTGGTGGACGAAGTGTTGGATTAGTTTTCTCCGGAGAAAATAACATCCTCACTATGGGAGCGACTTTAGGACCATTATCTAAAAAAGTTGTTGGTGAATCGATTGATTCTGAAGCAACATCTCTTTCTTCTCTGCATGAATGAAGGTACACCTATCAAATCTCACATTGTAAAATTTTTTTATATTATTAATGATTTAGATAAGATAGAGGTTAAGATAGAAAATGAGAATCAAACACTTCTATAATTATATTCTTCACCTTCTTCATATAAGAGCTTTAAGAAAGTTATCATCTATTGAGGCAAATAAACTATCAAAATCAAGGAGGACAAAAAGCAACTGCTAAATAAGGACAAAATTAACAACCAGTTGATGGATGAGTCTCATCGTGATGATTTTGGGCAAGCTCATTTTTCAAAAGATAAGAGTTATTATGAAAGTTTCAGGGTAACAAAAAACACAAGAATTTGGTGTGCAATTGGTGTCACAAGAAGGAGTATATTAGAGCTGATTGTTGGATTTGCAATAAGAAACAACAAGATGCTAATGTTGTTTTCCATTGTTAACGAGGGAAGACTTGTAAAAAGAGTCAAGGAGAAGATTACAAGTAATTAAAAGGAAAATTACAAGTTGAATTCTCTTCTGAGATTTCTGGGAAAGTGTGCCGGTGGGAATCTGATTAGCGCACGACCACTTTGTCCCGTTAATGATGCGATCAATCGATCTTCGAATTCTATTGCCTGAGAATCCCTTCTCGCCTGATTCCGGAGTTTCCTTGAAAGGGAGAAAGGTCTTAGGGTATTACACCCTGAACTTGGAGAAATAATTCTCTGGAGCTTGTGGAAAAAAAAGTCAGCCTTGCTAGCTTTTTTGATGACTTCAGCTTGATGCCTCTAACGCCTGTAAATGCCTCTGCATCTCGTGCCTGATTCTTGTTTCCTCTCTACCTGTGCCTGATTCTTGCCTCCACTCTGCCTAATTCTTGTCTCCTTTCTGCGTGCCTTGAGTTTATTTTCAGATGAGCTATTTATAAGCTCTTTAGGAGTGTAACTGCCCCTAGAATTTAGTCATAACTGATAACAGTCAGTTAGCCTCACACCAGATACTATTCTGATCTTCGCGCAAAGCTATAACACTCGTGCGAAGCTAAAAATGAGCCGCATGCGAGGTTAGACAGGCTCGCGTGAGCCTAAGATTGGTCTATTGACCCGGCCTCTTCCACTGAACGTGGGGTGAAGTGGGCAGGTGTGATTGCCCACTTAAAGTGGCATTAACCCCACTAACGTAATGGGGTTAGCTTACTAAATACTAGGTTAAACATTTGACGCGGCCAACCCTCTCATAGGGGTGCGGGAAGCCTTATGCGAGGCTGGGTTTAGCCTCGTGCGAGGCTGATATAGCCCCGCATGCGGGGCTGAAAGCTCTTAACAGAGCTGTTAAAAACTTCCTGCAACGGTAGAAGTTAGCTTTTTGCGTGGCTATGCAGAGCTTCAGACGAAGCTATCAATTAACTCTCTACAGAGCAATAAAGGGCTTTAAGGCAAAGTTAGACAAATTTAGCCTCTCAAGCGAGGCTAGCACCTTGGGCTTATGCAAGGCTAAGTACTGAGCTGACTTAGCCTCAAAAAGCATTATTTGGCTTATTGTCTGCTTCATTGAATCAGCAGGGCCTAAGTTTCTGTTTTATCCCTCAAGATATGTTAAACTGGTCGTCAGCTTATCCGCGACTTGTCTTTTGTAGATGTCGACAAGTTAGACATCGTTATGATCAGTTGAAGAGCTGTCTGGGAGTTTGTCTTTTTAGAGTGTCAACAAAACCCCTTCAAAGTTTTCGTAAATCTGCAATGGGATATTTCAGATTTTGAAATATTTTGAATTGCTCTGATTGAGAATTAAATATTTGTGGGTTTGAGCTTCGTTTTGATGGTTGAATTCAGCTCCGCCTTTAATACTGGACTTTAGCCCTGCTTCTAGGCTAGAATAGCCTCGCCGTTAGGCTGAAATAGGCTTGCCTCTGGGGTAGCCCCGCATTTAGGCAAAAGGCTCGCCTCTGGGGGAGCCTCGCTTCTGAAGTAACTTCGCCTTCGGGCTCTTTTAAGCAACTTCGCCTTCAAGGTGAAGTTGATTTGCCAACGCCTTGTCAGCGCTAGCTTCGCATGCGTTATGAGGGAGGGCGCTCCTTTTCCCGAGGCCAAGCACTCGAGTGCTTTAACCTCGCGTACGCTTCAAGATCTAAAGCGCCAACATTAAGGCTGTATTGTGGGACCTATAATTAGGACCCCTACAGTCCTTTTTACAGAGAATACTTTTCTCTTCTTCCAGTGAACCTTCAACAGGGATCTTCTTCCCTCTCTTTCATTTTCAAATGACTTAAGGTCATCATCTTCTTTAGAGTAGCTATAAGGCGTCTCCTCATTGCCCAGGCAAGGAGGCAGAGGCCCCTGAGGAGGCTTTTGCTCCGGTCATTGCTCGACCCATTGCTGGTGAGCACTGTTGCTTCTGCGACCTCACCATTTACTTGGTAATTTTAGAGAGTTCATCTTCCTCGATTTTAGCTTTACCAGATAAGATCATCATCATTTAATACTTGTGTAAGTGCATATTGGGCGTTAGCATTAGCTCATAATCCTTAGCTGTTAATTCGGACTATGTATCCTCATCACCGTTAGGTTCAATGAATTTCTTGGTTATGGCCTTAGCTACTCTAACTCCTAGAGACTTGAGAAAGAGGTTCATCTTGACCTTCTAAATGGGGAAGTTCAACCCAACAAATTTGGGTGGGGACTTAATGCTATAAAAGTCGTGTGATGCCATAAAAACAAGTATAAGTGCGCAAACAAATAGTAAATGCAATAAATGAATATAGCCAAATGAAAGGTGTTGGCCCAAAGGCCCATCACTCTAGTTTTGATGATGATCAACCCATGTAGTTATTATACTAATGATCTTGTGTTTAATTGTGACAAATTTGTTATCAAATTCTTAGTAGGTGTGGAGCTTCAACAAAGGATTTAAAGTTAAGTTTTGGAGCTTACACCGGTTTGATTCAAGAGCTTGTGCATAAAGACCACATCAAGTACTCAAGAGGAGTCTAGCTCTATGGATCGTGTTTGGACCAAGTCAAGAAGATGAGAAGGCTTCAAGTGAAGACTTCAAGCAGATGAAGACTTGTGTTTAGGTTTGTTTAGTAAGATTTTGTTTTTTGTTAAAATGTAAAGGATAGAGTAGTTGGTGGATTGCTCAAGTATATATCACACACACACTCTTGATTTAGTTGTCTTTTCATAAAAGAATTTTCAGATTTAGAAAAGACTTTCATTTTGAAAAATATTAATTTGGTTCTTGGTGTTTCTCATGTACATGTCTTTTGAAATCAAAACCATGTTTAATGCTTAATGTCAAAAACATAGATATCTTATTTGTGTAGTGGATCATATCCATACACACTATGCTTTAATGAATTCAAAATATCTTATTTTTGTATCATGAAGAAGTTTTGGAAAAACAAGATTTTGGAAATACAAGTTTTCATTTGAGCCAATATTCCATATTATAAAAATAGTCCAAATCTTTTATAACATGCCTTGATTTTGTGCAAGCATGTTTATTTATCAAAGTATATTGGTAAAACTATTTTTGTAGATTTTTCAGTATTTTATGGGATTTTATTTTAGCCAAAAAGACCAAGTTTTAATCCCAGTTTTTCTGTTCCAGACTTCTGCTAGTCGACTAGGGCTGAAGTCGGTCGACCGACGTGCACAGACGTACACGCCAGTTCTGCAGGATGGCCGGCCGACCGACCCGGTCGACCGTCTAGATAGCTCTACTCTCTGGAAAGGCCCCGCTGACCGTGCGGTCGACCGGACAGAGAGATTGCTCTCTGTATCCTGGATCGGCCGACCGCCCGGTCGACCGATGGCTCAAACGGTCTGAAATATGACCGTTGGCCGGTCGGCCGGACGGTCGAACGACAGGCCTGACGAACCCCAACGGCTAGTTTTTCTGAGCCTATAAATTTGGGGGTTTGGGTATTGTTTTTCACTAAGATTTTAGAGACTTTTAGAGCCAGTTTTTCCCATTCTTTTCAGAGGTTTTCTCCACATATTTGAGAGCAAATACTTCCAATCAAAAGGGGAGTTTTATTAAGAGTGTTAAAAGAGATTTCTTTGAGTTTTCCCCCACCATTCTCATCCTTGTTTTTCTCACAAACACTTGAGCAACCCATTGACATATTCATTCTATAGGAGTGTTTTTGTGAGAGGATTTTAGGTGATTAAGAGTTGTGATCACCAAAGTTCTACTTTGTTCTTTGAGAAGGTGGACGGTTGTGTTCGCATTGTTTCGGGTCCTAGTGTGGACTCGGTTGTTTCGGGTTCGGGTGCGAACTCTTGTTTGAGGTGCGGCCTCGGCAAGCCGGTGGGCTTGCGTGTGTACGGGACTAGGGAGTCCGAGGGATTGTAGGTGTTGTGGCACCAAGGAGCGATCCATTGGGATCGTGCATAGTGGAAATCCTTCGTGTGTCGAAGGCGGGGATGTAGAGCAAGTGTGCTCGAACCTCGAAACAAATCCCTTGTGTTTGCGATTACTCACACTCTCTCTATCTCCTTTATATCTTGCATACTCTCATTGTGTATCTTTATATGCTTGATATATTCTTTTGTGCTCATATTGATATACATGCTTGGGTTGTTTGCTAACACTTGTATTTAACCAAGAGAGCCAACGCGGCGCCTCAACCCTTATTAAGGGGAATCTAGAGGAGTTTGTCCAGAGCCTTCACGGGGAATTCGGCAACACTCTTGTGTTATACGTGGTGTTTAGTTTAAATAGTTTGTTTAGGTCATAATAGTTTACACTTCCGCAATATTTGGCATTAAGTGACCATTAGATTAGCCATCACCTATTCACCCCCCCTCTAGGTGATTTACAATTGGTATCAGAGCCAAGTGCTCTGAAATTTGGTCTAACAACCTAGAGTAAAAGATCCTCATTTTTAGGCTAATCACATTTTTTTTGTACACACACCATGGACTTCATGTCACCACCCATGTTTGACATTCTTAACATCCATATATGGAAGGTGAAGATGTCCTTGTACCTCAAAGCCTTAGGTATTCATGTTTATCTTGCCACAACTAATAATGCATATTGTTTAAATGGCAAAAATTTTGAGGTTAATGCAAAAGCCCTATATGCTTTAAGATCTACCCTAAATGATGATTATTTATTTAGGGTTGCTAATCTTGATTTGGCTTTTCTAGTTTGGAACACTTTGATCTCCCTTAGCGAAAATGATCAATACTATGCGGGGAGCGATTCGGATGTTGGAAGTGACGTCTCCAACAAGTGCTATATGGTCCAAGGGGATAACCCCCTTGAGGTAACTACCAAATCCGAAGAAGATAATAACATGTCATATGATGAGCTTACCACTTTTTGTCAACTCCTCCTTGAAAAATATGACATGATTAAGAAAGAAAATAAAAATTTGAAAAAGAAATTTGATTGCATGCATATAGAAAATGATTCTTTAAAAGTAACATTGCATGCTTAGAAAAAGAAAATAAAGATTTGAAAAATGAGAATGTTTCCTTGGTTTCAAAATTGAATGATTTATGTGAAGGAAACACTAGTTTGAAAATGAAATGATTTTGGTGGAAAAACAAAGGAAGTTGTTTTTCAAGAAAATAAATTTTTGAAAAGAAAAATTGTTGAAAAAGAAAAAGATTTTGTTTCTAAAAAGAACAAGAAAAATGATTTTAAATCTCATCATGCTTTACAAGCCACCACAAATGAGATTAATATTTTAAAAAATAAAATGGATTGTTTGAGTTCAACTTTGAACTCTTGTGCATTTAACCATTCTAGATTGGAGTCTTTGTTTTCAAAGAAACAAACTCCACATGTTCATACACATCATCATCATGCATATGCTTATGTTGCACGCCACGATCATACACATACACATAAGCATCCTAAGGTGTACGAGTGTACACATTGTGCCGCAAAGGCCATTTAGCAAAATTTTGTTATGATAAAATAAATGTTTTAAATTTTGCTAAAAATAAAAATGTTTGGGTTCCTTACAAAGCTAACCCCCAAGGAGCCAAGAAAAAATGGGTACCAAAACCCCCACCGTGTTTATTTGATGTAGGTGAGGGCTCTCACAAAACGTGAGAAATTTGGTGCCTTGATGGTGGGTACATTTGAACTAAAAGGACACATATTTGGAGCACCGCTATCAAGGAATTTTGGTGGAAAAACCACCATGCTTGGAGCTTTGGAGTTAGTAACAATCTCTAAACTCCTACTCTTTATGTACATGCTTTTTACATATATCATATTCATAGCATGTTCATGTTTTGTGTTCTTATGTGCTTCATGTGGTAAAAACATGCTTAGATGTAGTTTTCATTAACTTGTATTATTCATGTATAAATAGTGAGTTACATTTGATTTATATATATTTACACTTCATGCTCATTTGTACCCACTATATGCACATGTATAACCTAGTTTTGATGATTCTCTCATTTATACATGCTTTGCCAAATTTTATGATTTTACTTCATGTATATGTAGTTTTAATTCAAATCTAATAAATATACATGTATACCCGTGAGTCTCTTGCCTTCATGCAAATACATTTGATAGACTCTTTTATATTTGGGATATGTATGTGTATTGTTTGTTTTGGATAAATCATACATATACCATGAAGATTAGTGTGTTTTAATGAAAAATTTTTTATTAAAAATGTGACTTATGATCTTTTTGGGCTCAAATGACTATTTTCATAAAAATGCTATTTACATGATCTTTTAACACTCACATCTTCATTTATTATTTCATGACTTAATTTCATGATCATTTTGAGCTTTATAGTCCATGAGTGATTAAATCTTTATGCACTTAGTTATGTTTTATGAAAACGTATGATTTGATGTATTTGAAGGATTTTTAACTAGTTGTTCAAAATCTATTTTATACTAGTTATTTATTCTTCGATTAGTTTATAAGTTATGCACATGATCCTATTTTTAACCCATTGAATAAATTCTTTTGTATTCTCAAGATTTGATGCTTCCTAAATTGAATATTAGTTTAAATGTTAGTTTTTGTCAACACTAGGATTTATACTTATACATATTGTGGGTCACAAATAAATCTATATATGGTTGGGTTTGATTGCTTATCTGTGCCCATTAGGTGTGCTAGTATAGCCTAGTTTTGATGATCCTTACATTTTTAAACTTGTATTCTCATTTTGGATTTGTGTTATGATCATGTGCTTTCATTTCATGTATATGTTTAATTTGCCAAACTTTAAGATATACATGTATACCTCTTGAGTCATTTGCCTTTCATGCAAATCTATATATATGGACTCAATTGTGTTTAAGGATATGTATGTATACTTCTTGTGTTGTCAAAACATACATATACCTTGAAATATAATTTTTTTAATAAAAATTCTCAAGATTTGTTTTATTGAGAAAATTCAAAATTTTGTTTTATAAGAAAAACTCAAAATTTTTGATTTGTGTTGCCTATATGCAAGGAGAGCTTAACATCTCTTCTATATATAAATTCATGTTGAGTGTATTATATATTGAGGAGCTTGACAACTCTTCTTTATGTGGTACACGTGTGTAGGGGGAGCTTCACATCTCCTCTTATGCATTACATATTATACGTTATGTGAATTAGGGCTTGTCATCCCTCCTTCATGTAATGTATATGTGTAGGGAAGTTACTTAACCGTCTTCCTCTTCATGAATGTATATCGCATATACCCTTTTATTGACTTATTTGTTTCTTTGTTTATGACAAAAAGGGGGAGAAAGATTTGATGTTTTTACCTTAACCCCTTTGTTGATGATTGACAAAAAGGGGAGAGGTATTTGGAGAATTATTTGGTATATATGCATGTTTTTATAAAAGAATTTATGTTTATGCATATATGTTTTGTTTTGCAAATAGGAGAAAAAGATTTTGTGATTTTTGTTTTATGCTTGATTAGCATGTTTACTCCTACATTTGCATACATGTTTATGTGTCTCATTGCATATTTATTTTGTTTATTTGGTATGCATGAGTTAAAGGGGAGCTTCTTTAGAGCTTTACTTTAATCCATGCATATATAACTTCATGAGTTTTGTCATCATCAAAAAGGAGGAGATTGTTGGCCCAAAGACCCATCACTCTAGTTTTGATGGTGATCAACTCATGTAGTTATTATACTAATGATCTTATGTTTAATTAGTGACAGATTTGTTATCAAGATCTTAGTAGGTGTGGAACTTCAACAAAGAATTTAAAGTCAAGTTTTGGAGCTTACACCGGTTTGATTCAAGAGCTTATGCATAAAGACAACATCAAGTACTCAAGAGGAGTCTAGCTTTATGGATCGTGTTTGGACCAAGTTAAGAAGATGAGAAGGCTTCAAGTGAAGACTTCAAGAAGATGAAGACTTGTGTCTAGGTTTGTTTAGTAAGATTTTATTTTTAGTTAAAATGTAAAGGATAGAGTAGTTGGTGGATTGCTCAAGTATATATCATACACACACTCTTGATTTAGTTGTCTTTTCATAAAAGAATTTTCAGATTTAGAAAAGACTTTCATTTTGAAAAATACTAATTTGGTTCTTGGTGTTTCTCATGTACATGTCTTTTGAAACCAAAACCATGTTTAATGCTTAATGTCAAAAATATAGATATCTTATTTGTGTAGTGGATCATATCCATACACACTATGCTTTAATGAATTCAAAATATCTTGTTTTTGTATCATGAAGAAGTTTTGGAAAAACAAGATTTTGGAAAATACAAGTATTCATTTGAGCCAATATTTGATATTACAAAAATAGTCCAAATCTTTTATAACATGCCTTGATTTTGTGCAAGCATGTTTGTTTATCAAAGTATATTGGTAAAACTATTTTTGTAGATTTTTCAGTATTTTATGGGATTTTATTTTAGCCAAAAAGACCAAGTTTTAATCTCAGTTTTTCTATTCCAGGCTTCAGCTAGTCGACTAGTCGACCGACCAAGTCGATTAGGGCTGAAGTCAGTCGACCGACTCGGTCGACCGACGTGCATGCCAGTTCTACAGGATGGCCGGCCGACCGACCCGATCGACCGTCCAGAGAGCTCTGTTCTCTGGAAAGGCCTCAGCCGACCGTGCGGTCGACCGGACAGAGAGATTGCTCTCTGTATCCTGGATCGGCTGACCGCCCGGTCGACCGATGGCTCAAACGGTCTGAAATATGACCGTTGGCCGGTCGGCCGGACGGTCGACCGACAGGCCTGACAGAACCCCAACGGCTAGTTTTTCTGAGCCTATAAATTTGGGGTTTGGGCATTGTTTTTCACTAAGATTTTGGAGACTTTTAGAGCCAGTTTTTCCCATTCTTTTTAGAGGTTTTCTCCACATATTTGAGAGCAAATACTTCTAATCAAAAGGGGAGTTTTTATTAAGAGTGTTAAAAGAGATTTCTTTGAGCTTTCCTCCACCATTCTCATTCTTGTTTTTCTCGCAAACACTTGAGCAACCCATTGACTTATTCATTCTATAGGAGTGTTTTTGTGAGAGGATTTTAGGTGATCAAGAGTTGTGATCACCAAAGTTCTACTTTGTTCTTTGGGAAGGCGGACGGTTGTGTTCGCATTGTTTCGGGTCCTAGTGTGGACTCGGTTGTTTCGGGTTCGGGTGCGAACTCTTGTTTGAGGTGCGGCCTCGGCGAGCCGATGGGCTTGCGTGTGTACGGGACTAGGGAGTCCGAGGGATTGTAGGTGTTGCGGCACCAAGGAGAGATCCATTTGGATCGTGCATAGTGAAAATCCTTCGTGTGTCGAAGGCGGGGATGTAGAGCAAGTGTGCTCGAACCTCAAAACAAATCCCTTGTGTTTGCGATTGCTCACTCTCTCTCTATCTCCTTCATATCTTGCATACTCTCATTGTCTATCTTTATATGCTTGATATATTCTTTGTGCTCATATTGATATACATGCTTGGGTTGTTTGCTAACACTTGTATTTAACCAAGAGAGCCAACGCGGCACCTTAACCCTTATCAAGGGGAATCTAGAGGGGTTTGTCCAGAGCCCTTCACGGGAAATTCGGCAACACTCTTGTGTTATACGTGGTGTTTAGTTTAAATAGTTTGTTTAGGTCATAATAGTTTACACTTCCGCAATATTTGGCATTAAGTGACCATTAGATTAGCCATCACCTATTCACCCCCCCTCTAGGTGATTTACAAAAGGATCTCCCTAAGGTGGTTAAACCAAAACTAGGGTTAGGGTCTGATACCAATTGTAAATCATCTAGAGGACGGTGAATAGGTGATGGCTATACAAAATGGTAAATAATGCGGAATTAAAATTTACTTGCTAGCAACCTAACAAATACCAATCACAACACAAGAAATGCTTGCAAATAAGTAAACAATATAAGTATGCAAGTAAGTAAAGAGAGTGGAGTGAAGGGAGAAAGAGTAAGCAATCACAAATATGATGATATATTTCGAGTCACTGCTTTATGTCCCCGCCTTCAACACTATGAAGGATTTTCACTATGACCGCTCTTACTAGATCGTCAACCATTACAAGTTCCCACTAGAGTCAATGGAATCACAAGTCCTTTCTCGCGATACCGCAACTCCAACAACGGATCTCACTAGCTCACTTAAGGCCGCAGCCTCTACAACTTCACAATAGAAAGACATTGGTGATCTTCTCTTGATCACAAAAAAGCTTGTTGGCCCAAAGGCCTATCACCCTAGTTTGATGATGATCAACTCATGAAGTTATGATTACTAATGATCTTGTGTTTAATTAGTGACAGATTCATTATCAAGATCTTAGTAGGTGTGGAGCTTCAACAAAGGATTTAAAGACAAGTTGGAAGCTAGCACCGGTTGATTCACGAGCCTATGCAACAAGAACACATCTTGAGATGAGCTCGGTGGATTGCATTTGGACCAAGTCAAGAAGATGAGAAGCCTTCAAGGGAAGACTTCAAGAAGTTGAAGACTTGTGTCTAGGTATAAGATTTTTATTTGTTTTAGATAAAAATGTAAAGGATAGATAGTTGGTGGATTGCTCAAGTCTATATCACACTCACACTCTTGATAGAATAATTTTCATAAAAGATTTTCCTAGTTAAGAAAAGATTTTTATTTGTGATAAAATACTATTTGGTTTTTGGTATTTCATAGTTTACATATCTTATATCCAAAACCATGCTTAGAGCCTATTGTCAAAAACTAGATATTTCATCTTGATTGTGTAGTGGATCATATCCATACACACTATGCTTTTAGAGTATATCTTGTTTTTGTATTTGATGAAAGTTTAGAAAAACATGTTGATATTTCAAAAACAAGTTTAGTGCTTTATGTCAAAAACTAGATATGTCATCTTGATTGTGTAGTGGATCATATCCACACACACTATGCTTTAAAGTGTATCTTGTTTTATATTTGATGGAAATTTGGAAAAACATGTTGTTTTAGAAAAACAGTTTTTATTATGAGCCAATATTTCCAAGTTACAAAAATAGTCAAATCTTCAATAACATGCCTTGATTTTGTGCAAGCATGTTTCTATATCATAAAACTATTTTTGTAGAATTTCTAAGTATTTATGGGATTTTTATTAAGCCAAAAAGACCTATCCTTAATCCCAAATTTTCAGGTTCTGGCAGTTCTGATTTTTCAGAACTGACAGAGGCCGGTCGACCGGGTCGGTCGACCGGACGTGCACAACGTGCACGCCAGTGTGCACTGGAGATCGGTCGACCGGGCCGGTCGACCGCTTCAGAGAGCTTTGCTCTCGGGAAATATCGGTCGACCGGGCCGGTCGACCGACAGAGAGTTTTCTCTCTTCTCCAGTTGCGCGGTCGACCGGTCCGGTCGACCGGAGGCTGCAACGGTCGGATTTTTGACCGTTGCCGGTCGACCGGACCGGTCGACCGGAAGCACTGACAGAGCCCCAACGGCTCTATTTTCTGACAGCCTATAAAAGGGGGTTTTGTCATTGTTTGAAGCTAAGATTTTAAGGACTTCTTGAGCCAGTTTTTCCAAGTGATTTCAGAAGTTTTCTCCACAAAATAGAGTGCCAATATTTCCTATCAAAAGGGATTTTATCAAGAGAGTATTTATTGTGATTTCTTGAGTTTTCCATCAAAGCCTTCTTTCCTTGTTTTTTTCTCACACTACACTTGAGCTTCCATTGTATATCTATCCTATAGGGAGAGTGTTGTAGTGAGTTTGTAATTGGTGATCAAGTGTTAGATCACCAAAGAGATTTCCTTTGTATTTGAGGAGACGGGCAAGTGTGCTCGTTGGTGGTTAGAGTTTGGTTGTGAACTCTTGGTGGTTTGAGGTGCGGCCTCGGCGAGTCGGTGGACTTGCGTGTGTAAGGGACTTTGGAGTCCGAGAGCTTGTAGGTGTTGCGGCACCGAGGAGAGATCCGGTGGGATCTTACATAGTGGAAATCCTTCGTGTGTCGAAGGCGGGGATGTAGAGCAAGTGTGCTCGAACCTCGAAACAAACCCTTTGTGTTTGCGATTGCTCACTCTTGCTCTCTTTCTCTTTTTGTCTCTATTTTATATCTTGCATTCAATTTATTGTGTTCATCTTATATATGCATGATATATTCCCTTGTGCTCATAATTGATATACATACTTGCTTAGGATTGCTTGTTAACACTAGTATTCAACCAAGAGAGCCAACGCGGCACCTCAACCCATTCAAGGGGAATCTAGAGGAGTTTGTCCAGAGCCTCGCAAGGGGAATTCGGCAACACTCTTGTGTTATACATAAGTGTTTAATTAAAAGAAGTTTAATTTGGTCATCTTAGTTTTAATTCCGCATTATTTGTTCATAAGTGACCATTAGATTAGCCATCACCTATTCACCCCCCCTCTAGGTGAACTTACAATTGGTATCAGAGCCAAGTGCTCTTGATATTGGGTCTAACAACCTAGAGTTAAAGATCCTACTTTTAGGCTAATCACAATATTTTGTACACACACTATGGACTTCATGTCTCCACCCACCTTTGACATCCTTAACATCCAAATTTGGAAGGTTAAGATGTCATTGTACCTCAAAGCCTTAGGATTTCATGTCTATCTTGCCACTACTAATAATGCTTATTCTTTAGATGGTAAGAACATTGAGGCTAATGCAAAAGCCCTTCATGCTATCAAGTCAACCCTAAATGATGATTATTTATCTAGGGTTTCTAATGTTGAATCGGCTTTTGTAGTATGGAACATCATCACCTCCCTCGGCGAAAAAGATCTATACTTTGCGGGGAGTGACTCGGACGTTGGAAGCGACACCTCCAACGCATGCTTTATGGTCCAGGGGATAACCCCCTTGAGGTAAATTCCGAATCCGATGATGAGGACATGTCATATGATGAGCTATCTACTTTTTGTCATCTATTGCTTGAAAAATATGACATGTTAAGAAAAGATAATAAAAAGATGAAAAAGGAATTTGATTGCATGCATGTAGAGAATGATGCATTTAGAAACAACATTGCATGTTTAGAAAAAGATAACAAAAATTTGAAAAAGGATTTTGATGCCATGCTTATTGAAAAAGATTCATTAGAAAATAAAATGGCATGCTTAGAAAAAGAAAATGAGTTTTTAAAAAATGAGAATGTTTCCCTTATGTCTAAATTAAATAATTTATGTAAAAGAAACATGATTTGAAAAATAAAATTGATATGGTGGAAAAACAAAAAGAAGTTGTTTTTCAAGAAAATAAATCTTTAAAAAGAAAACTATGTGAAAAGAAAAAGATTTTGTTTCACAAAAGAAAAAGAAAATGATCATATATCTCATCATGCTTCTCATGCTCACATTGATCAAAATGAGATTAAAATTTGAAAAATAAAATTGAAAATTTGAGCTCAAATTTGAGCTCATGTGCATTCAATCATACTAGGTTGGAATCTTTGTTTCAAAAGAAACAAGTTCCACATGCTCATGCACATACTCATCATGCTCATGCTTATGATGCACATCATGCTCACACTCCCACTCATAAGTATGCTAAGGTGTACATATGTACACATTGTGGCCGCAAAGGCCATCTAAGAAAATTTGTTATGAAAGGTTAAATGTTCTTATTTTTGATAAAAATAAAAATGCTTGGGTTCCTTACAAGACTAACCCCATAGGACCCAAGAAAATATGGGTACCAAAATCCCCACCTTGTGTATTTGATGTAGGTGAGGAATCTCTCAAAACGTGAGAGGGATGGTACCTTGGTAGTGGATGCACTTGGACATGATGGACAAACTTTTAGATGCATTGCTATCAAGGAGATTTGGTGGGAAAGACCACCATGCTTGGAGTTTTGGAGTTGGTAACAATTTCTAAACTCCTATTTTATTTTATGTACATGCTTTTAATTTCATATGTCATATAGCATGTTCATGATTTTATTTGATTTGTGTTTCATGTGGCATTTACATGCTTAAATGTAGAATGTGTCAAAACTTGCATTTATACATATATGTATAGTGAACTACAATTGACTCATACATATTTGAACTTCATGCTCATTTGTATCCACTATATGCATGTGTATAGGCTAGTTTGATGATTAAGTCATTTATACTTGTTATGCCTATCCTTGATCTTACCTCATGTATATGTGTGTTTAATTCAAATCTAATAAATATACATGTATACCCGTGAGTCTCTAGCTTTCATGCAAATATTTGATAGACTCTTTTACAATTTTAGGATATGTATGTGTATTGTTAGATTTGTATAATTCATACATATACCATGAAGATTGTAGTTTTTTTTAATAAAAATGATTTTGTGTTGATTTGATAACAATGATTTCTATGTGATTTGAGCTTCAATGACAACTTTCATGAAAATACTATTTACATAACCTTTGAACACTCATCTTTTATTCAAAAATATATTTATGAGCTTTATGGACTATGAGTGCTTGGATTTTATGTACTTAGTCTCATTCATGAAAAACATATGATTTGACATATTTGAAGGATCTTTAACTAGCTTTCAAAAACAATTTATACTAGTTATGTATTCTTCAAATAGTTTTTGAGATTGTCACATGATTCAATTTTTCTTAAAATTTAATGCTTCATGATTTGAATATTAGTTTATATGTTAGTTTTTGTCAACACTAGGATTTATACTTGAACATATCATGGGCCTCAAAAAGATCTATTAGTAAGTGTGCTTAAATGCTTATTTGAACCCTTGAAATGTACTTGTATTGCTTAGTTTTGATGATTCATACATATTTAAACTTATGTTCACCTTTTGGATTTGATTTAGGATCATGTGCCTTTTATTTCATGTATATGTGTGTTTTGCCAAACCTTAAAATATACATGTATAACTCTTGAGTCTTTTACCTTCAATGCAAATCCATTCATATAGACTCACTTGAGTTTAAGAGATATGTATGTATATTTCATGTATTGTCAAAACATACATATATCTTGACATATAGATTTTGTTTTCAATAATTTAATAAAAATGTGAGATGATTTTGATGTTTATGATTTTCTAAGGAATATTGTACCTTATTGCCATTTTCATGATGCCATGTTTCACATAACATTAGTACACTCACTTCTTTTGAAACTATTTGGACTTTATAGATTAGAGTGTTTGAGTGTTTTGTGTTTCATTGCTATTTCATGAAAATCCTTAGATTTATTCCTTGATAGAAGGATTTCGTACTAGTTGTTAAACACTCTCATTTAACTAGTTCGAATTCTTCATGTGTTGTTAATGCTAAGCTTAATTCAAATCTTATTTTCAAGCTTATGCATTAGATTTTAAAATGGTATCAATATTTTTTATTTGATATCAAAGAGAAAATTCAAAATTTGTTTTGATAAAATAGAATTAATGATTTTGTTTTGATAAGAAAAAATTCAAAATTTTTGATTTGTATTGCCCCTCTTTGACTTCTTTATTTTTGACATAAGGGGGAGAAAATTTGTTGATTTGATTTTACTTTGAACCCTTTGTTGATGATTGACAAAAGGGGGAGAAGTATTTGTGTTTTTGTTTTGATATATATATGCATGATTTCCTTGCTTAAGGGGGAGAAGTATTTGTCCTTCTTACTTAAGGGGAATTAAGATTTGTATTTATGCATATGTGTTTTGATTTATGCAAATAGGAGTAAAAAGATTTTGATTTATGCTTGTTGCATCTCCATATTTGCATCCATATTCATGTGCTTCATGATCATATTTATTATTTATTTTGTATGCATGAATTAAGGGGGAGCTTTCTTTGAAGCTTTACTTTAATCCATGCATATATAACGTCATGAGTTTTGTCATCATCAAAAAGGGGGAGATTGTTGGCCCAAAAGCCTATCACCCTAGTTTTGATGATGATCAACTCATGAAGTTATGATTACTAATGATCTTGTGTTTAATTAGTGACAGATTCATTATCAAGATCTTAGTAGGTGTGGAGCTTCAACAAAGGATTTAAAGACAAGTTGGAAGCTAGCACCGGTTGATTCACGAGCCTATGCAACAAGAACACATCTTGAGATGAGCTCGGTGGATTGCATTTGGACCAAGTCAAGAAGATGAGAAGCCTTCAAGGGAAGACTTCAAGAAGTTGAAGACTTGTGTCTAGGTATAAGATTTTTATTTGTTTTAGATAAAAATGTAAAGGATAGATAGTTGGTGGATTGCTCAAGTCTATATCACACTCACACTCTTGATAGAATAATTTTCATAAAAGATTTTCCTAGTTAAGAAAAGATTTTTATTTGTGATAAAATACTATTTGGTTTTTGGTATTTCATAGTTTACATATCTTATATCCAAACCATGCTTAGAGCCTATTGTCAAAAACTAGATATTTCATCTTGATTGTGTAGTGGATCATATCCATACACACTATGCTTTTAGAGTATATCTTGTTTTTGTATTTGATGAAAGTTTGGAAAAACATGTTGATATTTCAAAACAAGTTTAGTGCTTTATGTCAAAAACTAGATATGTCATCTTGATTGTGTAGTGGATCATATCCACACACACTATGCTTTAAAGTGTATCTTGTTTTTGTATTTGATGGAAATTTGGAAAAACATGTTGTTTTAGAAAAACAGTTTTTATTATGAGCCAATATTTTCAAGTTACAAAAATAGTCAAATCTTCAATAACATGCCTTGATTTTGTGCAAGCATGTTTCTATATCATAAAACTATTTTTGTAGAATTTCTAAGTATTTATGGGATTTTTATTAAGCCAAAAAGACCTATCCTTAATCCCAAATTTTCAGGTTCTGGCAGTTCTGATTTTTCAGAACTGACAGAGGCCGGTCGACCGGGTCGGTCGACCGGACGTGCACAACGTGCACGCCAGTGTGCACTGGAGATCGGTCGACCGGGCCGGTCGACCGCTTCAGAGAGCTTTGCTCTCGGGAAATATCGGTCGACCGGCCGGTCGACCGACAGAGAGTTTTCTCTCTTCTCCAGTTGCGCGGTCGACCGGGCCGGTCGACCGGAGGCTGCAACGGTCGGATTTTTGACCGTCGCCGGTCGACCGGACCGGTCGACCGGAAGCACTGACAGAGCCCCAACGGCTCTATTTTCTGACAGCCTATAAAAGGGGGTTTTGTCATTGTTTGAAGCTAAGATTTTAAGGACTTCTTGAGCCAGTTTTTCCAAGTGATTTCAGAAGTTTTCTCCACAAAATAGAGTGCCAATATTTCCTATCAAAAGGGATTTTATCAAGAGAGTATTTATTATGATTTCTTGAGTTTTCCATCAAAGCCTTCTTTCCTTGTTTTTTTCTCACACTACACTTGAGCTTCCATTGTATATCTATCCTATAGGGAGAGTGTTGTAGTGAGTTTGTAATTGGTGATCAAGTGTTAGATCACCAAAGAGATTTCCTTTGTATTTGAGGAGACGGGCAAGTGTGCTCGTTGGTGGTTAGAGTTCGGTTGTGAACTCTTGGTGGTTTGAGGTGCGGCCTCGGCGAGTCGGTGGACTTGCGTGTGTAAGGGACTTTGGAGTCCGAGAGCTTGTAGGTGTTGCGGCACCGAGAAGAGATCCGGTGGGATCTTACATAGTGGAAATCCTTCGTGTGTCGAAGGCGGGGATGTAGAGCAAGTGTGCTCGAACCTCGAAACAAACCCTTTGTGTTTGCGATTGCTCACTCTTGCTCTCTTTCTCTTTTTGTCTCTATTTTATATCTTGCATTCAATTTATTGTGTTCATCTTATATATGCATGATATATTCCCTTGTGCTCATAATTGATATACATACTTGCTTGGGATTGCTTGTTAACACTAGTATTCAACCAAGAGAGCCAACGCGGCACCTCAACCCATTCAAGGGGAATCTAGAGGAGTTTGTCCAGAGCCTCGCAAGGGGAATTCGGCAACACTCTTGTGTTATACATAAGTGTTTAATTAAAAGAAGTTTAATTTGGTCATCTTAGTTTTAATTCCGCATTATTTGTTCATAAGTGACCATTAGATTAGCCATCACCTATTCACCCCCCTCTAGGTGAACTTACAAAGCTCACAAGCACAATCTTATAACCAAGATGAGGAGGTGAAACTCTTTGAGATTGTGTAGTGGAAATAGCTTGTAAAGATGCAGAGGGAAGTCTCAAGCTAAAAATCAAGAATGTGAAATTTTGGCTCAAAAGAAAATCTTTTAAGAAAAAGACTAAAACTTTTTTAAATCTTGTTGTAAAATAGTAAAATCTTATTCAAACTTCTTATTGGGTTTTTCTATAGTCCCACTATTTATAGGAGATGAAAATAAGAGGAAAAAACCCAAAAAAGTCATTGGGAAAACACCCAGAAAAAGACAAACAGAAAAATAGCCATTGAAAAAAATCAGAAGGAAATCCTTCTGCCGGTCGACCAGCTAGTCGACCATAAACCGTCGGATTTCCGACCGTTGGGGATAGTGGTCGGCCGGTCGGTCGACCATTTTTCCCAACTAGAGAGCAAAGCTCTTTGTCGGTCGACTGTGGCAGTCGACCGGGCCCACCCAAGAAGTAAGGCTCTTGCACTCAGTCAACCGCACGGTAAGTGCACACAATGCACTTTGGGAAATTTTGTGCATGTCAGTTGACTGCGCGGTCGACCGATAGAGCAATTTTGCTCTGTCTACGGTCGACCGGTCGGTCGACCAACCTTGGGCCTAAAGCCTGATATAAAGATCTTTTTGAACCCAATCTTTTTCTGACAAAAGTAAACTTTATTTTTAAACATAAAATAAAGTTCTAAGAACTTGATAGAACCAGTGTGTGATTATAGATCAACACAAAACAAAGTTAGAACTATATTTTATAAAAACACTTTTTTAAATCGAAACTGATTTTTCCTAAACTTGTTTTTTCTGAAACTCGACTTTGAAAACAACAAAGAGGATAGTTTCGAACTCTTTTTAAAACACTTTAGGAATATAAAAGATATGTATGTGTCAATCCCAAAAGAGCTATCGACTTACATCATCTTGATTTTAACAAATGACAATAAAAACGCAAAAAGCAAAAATACAAATCTTGATATAGTCTTCTCTTGCAATCTTGATCATTGAGCTCGTCTATGTTCTTAGGCTCTGAGATTGATATGTTCTTAACTTCCAAACATGTGAGTCTTATGATGGAGCCAAAATACAATAAAGAGTTAACCTGAAACTTTGCTAAACAAAATTATTAATAACTACATATGTTTTATTATCATCAAAACTAGGGTTAATGGCCCTTGGGCCAACAATTGCATGGTCGACCGACCGCAGAGCTCATTTGCTCTGTCGGTCGACCGCATAGTTGACCGACAAGCACAGACGTGCACAAGCCCATAAGACTAGCTTGGTCGACCGACCGGTCAACCACAGCAGAGGTCGACCGACCGACTAGTTGACCGACTATGTCTACACAGCTCTCGGGTTTTCTCGGTCGACCGACCATTTTGCTGATTTGCTCGACATCTTTTTAGTATTTTAGCCATAACTTTTTATTCTAATATTCAATCAATATGATTTAAATTTTATTTCAAAGATAACTTTTAGGGCTACATTTTTTATTCAACTCAAAGGTTAGAGATATCAAATATTGGTTTGAAGCCAGTTCATCTTTTGAAAATAGTTTACAACTTTCTGATTTAACACCTTTCAATACTTTGCTCATATTTTTTTTACTCTGATATGAGATTGATTTTATTTAAGTTGCATTACAAAGAAGACTTAAATATATACAAATCCTTCATATATGCTTACTTCCAAATTTAAATATTTTAGATCTGAAAACTGTGCTCAAAATTGACCTTTTGCAAAAGTAGTCTCTGGATGGTCGACCGCTAGGCTCAAACGGACAAAATTTTTACAGCTGGTCAGTCGACCGACCAGCCATTTCAAGCACTTTTTGAGCCCCAATGGCTAGATTTTCATGGTCTGTATATATAGGATTTTTTGGTGAGTTTTCAATAAGTTTTTTAAGAACCTATTTTTCAATCTTCAACAGAGTTTTTCTCACCAAGTTTTTAGAGCATCATTTACATATCAAAAGAGTTTTCAAGAGTGCTTCTCTTGAGTTTTCAAAAGAATTTTCTTCAACATTTTACTCTAAAATCTACCTAGTTTTTTCACACAAGTTTGAGCATTTCATTGCTAAATCTATCCTACAGGATCTTTATTTGTGAGAGTATTTTTGTTTGTGATCAAGAAGTGATCACCAAGTGTTCTACCTTTGTAAGAAGTTAGAGGTTTTGACCCCTGCAAGCTTGCGGGTTCGCGTGTGTTGTTCTAGCGGGAACAAGTGAGGGACTTGCGGGTCCGAGAGTCTTGTAGGTGTTGTAGCACCAAGTGATCTTGCGGGATCGATTCTAGTAGAATCCTTCATTACGATGAAAAAGGGGAAGTAGAGCAACTAGCTCGTGTAAATCACCTAGAGGGGGGTGAATAGGTGATAATGCTAATCTAGAAACTAAATGCGAAAGCTAAAACAATTTTGCAATCACACTTAATACAACCAACAAGTATAGCCGAATTCCCCGTGAAGGGCTCTGGACTAACTCCTCTTGATTCCCCTAGATAAGGGTTGAGGTGCTATATGAAGCTCTTGTGGTTAAGTACAAGTGAGGCACACAAGCACACAAGCATATAATAGATATGGCAATATGAATCAATGCTCAACACAAGCAAATATGATATGATGATATGAATGATGCTTTGCACAATATAAGAGAGAGAGTTAGAGAGACAATGGATCAAACGCAAACATAAAGATATGTTTCGAAGTTCGAGCCCTAGCTCTACGTCCCCGCCTTCACCGAGAAGGATTTCTAATCCACTATCTTGTCCACCGAGGACTCCCACCGAGGGAACCTCCACTGAGGAGGATTTGTACAACAAGGGAGTACCGAACTCCTCTCTCAAACACCGCCTCACAACCGAGGGGTAGGCCCGTAGCCAAACAACAACCAACACCTCTACCGAAGAGGGTTACAACCAAACTCCAACTCCACCTCACCAAGAGAGAGTAAACAACAATCTCTACCTCTACCAAAGAGGGAGCATACACCAACCCAATACAACAACCTCAACCTCTACCAAAGAGGGAGCAACACAAGAAATCAAGGGTTTACAATAAGTGGTATGTCTCAACCACAAACCTCTTTCCTTTTTCCACAAACAAAGATCCTAAATAGAATAGGATAGAAGATAAGCTCAAGTGTGGAAAACTAGGTGTTTGCAAAACAAAAAACTCAAAGAAAAATACTTGGGAAAACTCTTGTAAAAGATAGAAAATAAAAACCAAGACAAATCTCCCAAAATACTCTTTTCTTTGATTTTTTCAAAAACCTAAAACAAAATAAAGATAGATCTTTTTGGCACTTAAACTCTTTTGAAAACTTGTTTAAAACACTGGAGATATCAGAAAATTTTGGCACAAAAAATCTTAGTTAAAATCATGAAGAGATGGGGTATTTATAGGCCCAAAAGAAAACTAGCCATTAAGCTGATCTGTCAGCCTGACAGGCGGGCGGTCGACCGGTCGGTCAACCGCCAACGGTCATATTTATGACCGTTGGGGCTTCTGGTCGACCGCCCGGTCGACCGCCCAGATACAGAGAGCAAAGCTCTCTAGTCCGGTCGACCGTCGGTCGACCGGACCACTGTGCTGCCAGACGTGCACAGCTCTGTGCACGTCGGTCGACCGCACGATCGACCGGCCCTTGGTGCGGTCGACCGTGTGGTCGGCCGATCTGGCCTGTCAGCCACTATTCTGGGTCAGAAACTGGGGTTAAAAATATTTCTAAAAATCTTATAAAAACTTCTAAAAGTCCCCAAAAATAGTTTTCTCATTTTGCATTGATATATAAACATATGATAAAAATTTCAACTCAAATATCAAGCAATTTGAACTATTTTTGTGTTTTATCATTTTTATCAAAAATCAAAACTTGCATTTTATCAAACTTTGATTTTTCAATACATGAATAGGATAGTCAAAATAAGTTTATATAAGTCATGTAAGCATGTATGTATATAGAGCACATCTAATATACATAAAAATAAAGTAAACTTGTTTTGATCAATCTATTCATGAAAACCAATTCCAAAACATAAAACTTGTGTGTATTGTGCACTTGAGCATATCAACTATACTAAGCTTTACAAATGGATCTAAACACACTAAACACTAGGATACCTAAGTCTTCTTGACGATCTTCAATCTTCAAGCCGACTTGATCCCAAACGTGATCCACGAGCTAGGCTATGTATGATCTTGATGCTCGGGCCCTGGAATCACCAAGTGAAAGCTTCCAAACTCCTCTTTTTGAAACAATCACCAACTAATATCTTGCTAAATGATCTGAAATTAAAATCACAAGATTATTAGTAAACATAACTACATGAGTTAATCATCATCAAAACTAGAGTGGAAGGCCTCTGGGCCAACAGCTCGAACCTCGAAATAATTCTCCCGTGTTTGCAATTGCTTATCTCTTTTTACACTCACTTGTTTTTATATATCTCGCATGCTCATATTGTTCATATCTTTATATGTTTGATATTACTTTGCTCAATTGATATACATGCTTGGGATTGCCTAATTGTTTAATATTGTTTACTTACTTTATTTAGTATAGAATTGTTAGTTTAAATTTTTAATTTCGCATTTGATTAGCACATCACCTATTCACTCCCCATTTGAGTGATTACAACGTCGATATATCCGTGGTGTTGGATAAAGTTGCCATGTGGCGGGGCATTCGGTTCAGAGTTGAGTCGGCTCTGGGTGGCTATATGACTTCAACTCCTAGGCGAGAGATGTCTTCGGAAGGCAGTATGGCTTCGGTGCCGTGGTTGAGGTTGCCACTAGATTTAGGCGTGGTTGAGATTTCGGAATGAAAATCCTGAGAGCTTCCTCATGTACCTTCCACTGATCATGTGTCATGATCCTGACAGTGATCAAATTTGACCACTATAACTAGACTCAGTATGAATAAAGACACAGACTCTAACTTGAAACTAGAACCAAGTAGAGCCGCGTGTATTCTATAACAATGATATACGCGTCAAGGTCGGTGTCGATGTTCACATCAGTATATTTATTTAATATTTTTTTATTTTAGGTCTTGGAAAGGGGTTTTTTTTTTTTTGGGGAGGGGGCCTTGTTATTAGAGGAGATTTCAGGGTTAGGTTTAGTACACGAATAAGAGTTTTTTTTAATAATAATTTTAAGTCTACCTAGCTCCGTCCATTGATATAGATAAATTGGCACTTATAAACTTCAGGCTTGCACATTCCAACACCTATGCAAGTACAACATAGAGCTCTAGTGTACCAAGTTGTCGGAGTGATAGCCCAACAAAAGGAACTCGGCCCATGAAATATGATGAACTGGGCTAACAGTCTTGATAACCATGTTGACTCAAAAGTAATGCCATGTTTAATCATATATTTATCTATTATTTTATTCATTGTGAGACTAATCTCACTTTGTTCTTTCCCATACTAATACATTTACTAACTCGTAATTAAGGATGTGAGAACCAAACCTAACAGCATATAAACATGAAAGGTAAACTTGGGAATAGGACACATTGTGGCAATAAGATATGTATGCCTCCGCCAAATATGTGAAGAGGTATTTACATGAAAAATATTTTGTAAGTGGAAAATGAGTCTAAGCTTTGTGTATGTGTTTATTTTTTAAACTCAAGATATTTTTTACTTACAAGGATATATCACATGTGTGTTAAGTTTTACATGCAGTACAACCGTGACAATCCAATAGGAAGAATGGATAATAATTAGAAAAGGTTTCGAATTTTATGTGGTAAGTTGAATAGGAAAAAGAAAAAAAATATGATATTTTCTTCAAGGTGAGAATAAAATATAAGACGGACCAAATCCTTTTGGTTACGTCACTATTATAACAAAAATTATAATTTATAATATTTTTTAGCCCTAAAAAATTGGGATAATTTAAAAAAAAAATTCTTCGAATTTTTTCCACGCTCTTTCATAAAAAATACCTTCTACAATTTTTTGAATCAAATCAAACCTTCTGTTAACCAAATATTAGCTCCATCCAACACATGCACGTCACGTGTTTTTCATGGACCAAACTACCCTCACTCTGGCACTTGCATGTTCCCCCTCTTTCTTCTCAATTCAATAGTTGTTTCTCACCGAGGCCTCCCCCACCTCCATCGTCTGCGTCGCCTTCGCCTGCGGCGGCTCTGACGACCGCATCTTTCTGTTCCTCGTCATCATCGCCATCATCCTCTCCCTCTCACCCTCCTCCCCCATCACCTTTCTTGGCACCACCTCCGACACGAAGTGCTCTCGTCTCCACTGCAAGCAACCACTTATTCCTGCTGCCTCTCGGCAGCGCCCCGTCCTCCATCGGTTTGCGGATTTGCGAAGGAGGATGAGGACTTGGCGGGTGCATGGTTGAGTTTTGAGGGAGAAGAGTAGGAATGAGATTTGGTGAAAAAAGAGTTTGATGAGGTTGAAGGAAAGGAATTTGGGAATTTTTACTAGGAAATGGGTTTGATAAGATTGAAGGAGAGAGTTTTATGGTCATTGCATCTTTCCATTAATGTTGTTTGAATCTCAATGCAAAAAAAAAATGAAAGTAATTTAGTGAAAAAAAAATTATACGGGGTGCTTTTTGAAAGAGCATAAAAAGTTTGAGATATTTTTTTGAATTTATCCCATTAAAATTTTCAAAACACAACGTATTTGTTGTCCTAAAGAAGTCGGGTCCAATTCCGCTGTGTGCCTTCTCGGAAACTGCAAAGAACTACCCTGTGCGTCCCCCCACCTCCACCCCCTCCAAAAAAAAAATTGAAAGTAATTTAGTGAAAAAAAATTATACGGGGTGCTTTTTGAAAGAGCATAAAAAATTTGAGATATTTTTTTGAATTTATCCCATTAACATTTTCAAAACACAACGTAATTGTTGTCCTGAAGAAGTCGGGTCCAATTTCGCTGTGTGCCTTCTCGGAAACTGCAAAGCACTACCCTGTGCCCCCCCCTCCCCGCCGCCCCCTCTCCAAAAAAAAAAAAAAAACCTGAAGTCGCAATGACGTCAGCTGCCACTTGTCTCAATCTCACGCGATGTCCCCCCATACATACCTTTGCGGTGAGACAGTAACTTGAGGCCAGTGGGTTGTGACAAGTGTCATCCCACCCTTTCTCTCAGTTTCTTCACACCACCGGCCTCATAAATGACTAAAATTGTTAAAGCCTTTAAGCTGACAATTCTTCCTCCATAATGGCAACTCAGCCTCCACCTTCTTCTTCACTGTATGTACTCTCTTCTCTCTCTCGCGCGCGCAAATGCTTCATGAGATCTAGCTAGGTGACCTTAAATAATATAAAAATTTAGCAGTCTCTCTCTCTCTCTCTCTCTCTCTCTCTCTCTCTCTCTCTGTGTGTGTCATTTTTTCCCCTTCCCCTTCAATATTTTTCTAACTTTTTTTATATTTACTTAGTTTTTTTGGGTTTTGTTGAGGGTTATTATCTTCTTTGGATTAAAATTCTCTGCACCAGATGGAGAATCTCAGGAAAGCCAGTAGGAAGCCCACAGTATTTAGTTTTAAGTGGTTTTTATTCTATGGAGTTTTTATACGAATAAAATAAATTGATTTCTTGGCCTTTCTTCTTCGTAAGAAGATGAGAGATTTTGAGACCCACAAGCTAGCAAGATCTAGCATATCAAGTATGTAAGATACATAAATGTGACAAAGTTTTTCCTATATATGTAAGCAATGTAATGAAGATCGTATATATCTTTAGTTTGTTAGTATCCAATATTCATTGTTATCATGGTACCATTAGGAGATGCTCGACCACGATGGTTAGTGATGGAGCCAGGATTTCAAAGACAAAGAGCAGCCACAAAACTTCTCACTTCTTTCAATTCAACACATACCTCGCCAACCCTAAAATCAAAATCAAAATCATCAATCCAAAAAAAAAAAAAAAATCAAGTCAAACTACGAATCATCACCTCAAAAAATGAAGAAAAATTAGAGAGAAGACGACGGTGACCACTCCAATGAATTCCACAACCAATATCTTCTTCCTTCTTGCTCTCGCTCTGTAGCATCCGCCGCGGCCCTTGCTCACCCAGATGTCATCGTGTCCGCTGGATTTCACCATCCACAGCAAATTCCTGTCGGTGATGAGATCCGATCCTCGCTCCTCTCTGACGACACCTACACCCGCTGCACCTACGCCCTGCAGGCCCTCCACCTCGTCCAAGCCCAGTTCTTGAAGACCTACTCTCTCTTCCTGCCCCTCTCAACTCCTTCGCCTCCTGCTGATATGATATGCTTGATGAGTACTTTTGCCAATTAGGCAATGGTAGAGTTTATAATTTCTTGATTAATTGGTAAGTGAGGCAAAACCAAAAGGTTTTTTTTTTCCGTGTAGGGAAGCAAACACTTACACGATTTATAAAAAGACGAAGATTTTTAGGTTTGTCAGTAGTCTAATCATAGTATGTTCTAACTCAATGTCCATTTTATGAAATAGATATAAAAAAAAAAAAATGTTTGTGTGTATGTGAATTTTCATAGTATTCTATTTTTAAATAGCAGTTTAGCGATGAGAGTAATAGAGATCGAGAAATGGTCACATAAATATAACCAAACTTAAAGTGTTTTTATCCATAATTCTAACATTGTCCAAAATATATTTTGTTCCTAGGGAAAGTGAGGATGCTCGAGGGGGAGAGCAAGCGCCAGGCCCTGCCGGAAACCAGTTGGTATTGCCGGAAGATGGGTATGAGTGGAAGAAGTATGGCCAGAAATATATCATAAGGATAAGCAAGAACAGGTAACTACACTGACATATTAGAAACTTGGTAAGTGAAGTAAATGAGATGGCTAACAACTTTTCTTGTTCTTCTACCTCATATGTGCCTATAGAAGCTACTTCAAGTGCCGAAAAAGTGACTGTAGAGCAAAGAAGAGAGTAGAATGGCCTCCGAATGATCCTAGCAACATGAGGATTGTATATGAGGGAGCACACAACCATCCACCCCGAGCAACTTCTTCTGACCAAGAGGCTTCAGGCTCAAACTTGGCCCTAAATCCGTATGATTTGCGAACCCAAGTGCTTGGGCAGCCAAACGAGGATTCATAGGATCTTCTATCTGATGAGTCATAAATTTGCTATATTAGGCGCTTGTTTGGAATTAAATTGTGTGTTGTTATATGCAGCGTCGTGATCTTCATATAGGAGAGCACAAATGGGTATTTAAATCCACGAGTTATATTTCTAGCACATGTATATGGAGTTGATCTTGATCAAGTTTTCGTGTCGGTGTGTCACAAAATTTTATGTGGTTCAAGTACAATCTAGGGTTCGGGGGGGATTGATGCAGCGTACATGTCAAGATCCGTGTCCATGTCCACCATTGCCAACTTGCAGCACTGATGTACGTCTGCAGGCATTGTGATCAGCCGACAGAAACTCTATAATGAATGTTGAGCCCATCTCCATCACCCATGATAGAATCTGAAAGAGACTAGTTATAAGAGAGGAAAGGTTTTGCGTAATTTAGGCCTAAACAATGAATTAAGACACTCTGAAATGGACATAGAATTATTCTGGAGGTTCATTCCAGTTGTCTGCTGCAATGCAGCAAGTAATAATATGCTACATAAGAGATCAGTTGGCGAAAGAGCTATCAAATTCCATAGGACTAGTCAGTACTAGAGAAAGAGCTATAATGACCTGGTATCATCAGTATTTTAAAACATGTGCCTTTGAAACCTAGCTGTCTGAGACCATTCAAACAACAAATGTCCAAGATGTGCAAAAGATCTTGATATCTCATGTCTGTCTTCTTGAGAGTTGAGGGTGATGGTGATGGAAACATGGTGGACTGCTTGCATTTTATTTTTCTTGCCTTTTCTTTTTCTTTTTCTTTTGAACAAAAAGAAAGTGCTCTTAAGTCTTAATGAATGCTTGTTTATCTAGATTCAAGACTATGCTTTAAAACTGGCAGTTCATAAACCCACAAGGGGGAGCAAGTTATGATTGAATAATTCAATTTGCAAAATAGATGCCCTTTTTTTAGAATAAAGGATCGCATCACAAAATATATATATATATATATATATATATATATATATATATATATATATATATATATATATATATATATATATATATATAGAGAGAGAGAGAGAGAGAGAGATATAGAGAGAGAGAGAGAGACTTGTGCCCTTCCAAAAGGATTTGAGCCCGATTCCTTCCAACTCAAATACAACCCTCCGGTATTCGAATATAAGACCTACTCCGTTAAAGCTGATCTATATTATTTTAAGTATTTATAAACTAAAAATCAAGTGTTTTGAATACTTTTGCCTATGTATCAAGTAGGAAAAAACGGACGGCCTAAGTAGTGAGTTAGCTAGTTTAACGGTGCAGAACATTTGAAACCTAACAAAAATTAGTTTGTAACGGGTTTTTAAATGTTTAGATCATAATCAAATGGCCGGATCAAGAATTTGTATGTCTAAAGATATAGATTTAACCAACTCACTACTTTCGGCCGTCCACTTTGCGCCGCTTGATGGATGGGTAAAAAGTATTCAAAACACTTGACTTTTAGTTTATAGATACTTGAAATAATATAGATCAACTTCAACAGAGTAGATCTTGTATTCGAATGTCGGAGTGTTGTATTTGAGTTGAAAGTATTTGGGCTCAAATCCTTTTGGAAGGACATAACTCTCTCTCTCTCTCTCTCTCTCTATATATATATATATATATATTATATATATAATATAATATATATATTATATATATATTATATATATATATTTGAAAAGTAAAAGTAATTTTATTGTTAACAGGAATAATGTTACAAAAATGTACAAGGTTAGGTTACTCTGACTCACAAATCTTGGATAACTAGAGGGAGGGGAGAGGACCCTGACCGTCACCTTCCACTATCATACACCAAGAGAAAGACTAGATTAACCCAAAGCCTCCAATGTATTACAGTTTATTTCCATTAACTCAAACAACTCAATCTATTACATAGAGTACTGATTTACACTTTTCCATTCTCTCAAACATTTGGTGATTGCTAGGACCAATTGGGCAGAATTGGATTCTTTCTAGTGGCAAGTTTGCATTAGCACTAGGATGTCTTCATAAAGTCTTCTAAAGAGCTTGATTTTATGCAGTTTCTCTTGCTGAAATATTCTTCGGTTTCTTTCTTGCCAGATATGCCACATAGCTGCAGTTAGGACCAGCCTTGACAGTATATAAGTTTTTGTTTTGGCGCTAAAACTTCTTTTGATTTCCTCTGCTTTTGCGTGTAGGCTGATATGATGAGGGGGTAGCTTGAGTTTAAGCTTACACAAAGACCGTATGTAGGAGTAGGGGCAGTTGAAGAATAAATGGTGAGTTGTTTCAGTTTTTGAGTTACATAACACACAAAGGTCTTGCTCAACAATCCCATAACGCTTCAACCTGTCCCTAGTAAGAAGTTTGTCCAATAAAGCTCTTAAAGGATAGGTAGACATTTTAGGGCAGTAGTGTGGATACCAGACAACTGTGTCCAATTCAAAAATTTGATACATACATACATACATACATACATACATACATACATATATGTATGTATGTATGTATATGTATGTATATGTATGTATGTGTGTGTGTGTGTGTACACACACACACACACACACCACACACATATATGTATGTATACACACACACACACATATAAGAGAGAGAGAGAGAGAGAGAGAGAGAGAGAGAGAGAGAGAGACTTGTGTCATTCTGGAAGGTTTCGAGGCCGAATCCTTCCCACTCAAATACCAATATCCAACGTTGAAAAATACAAGATCCACTCTATTGAAGTTGATTTATATTATTTCAAGTATCTATAAACCAAAATAAATTGTTTTGAATACTTTTTGTCCATGCATCAAGTAGGAAAAAACGGACGGCCTAAATAGTGAGGTGGTTAGTTTAACAGTGTAGAACATTCGAAACCTAACAAAATTGGTTTGTAGGGGTTTTTTTAATATTTAAGTCATGATCAAATGGCTGGATCGAGAATTTGAATGTTTAAGAAATAGATCTAACCAACTCACTACTTTCGGTCATTCATTTTGTGCTGTTTGATGGATGGGCAAAATGTATTTAAAAAATTTAATTTTTAGTTTATAAATACTTGAAATAATATAGATCAACTTTAACAAAGTGGATCTTATATTTGAATGTCGGAGGTTGTATTTAAGTGGGAAAGATTCGGCGTCGAATCCTTCCGGAATAAAACGGCCTCGAATCTTTCCGAAATGACACAAGTCTATATATACATACACACACACACATATACACACACACACACACATATATACATATACATATATATATATATATATATATATATACACACACACACACACACACACACACACACAGACTTGTGTCCTTTCAAAAAGATTTGAGGCAGAATCCTTCTCACTCTAATTCAACCCTCCGATATTCGAATACAAGTTTCACTCTTTTGAAGCTGATTTATATTATTTCAAGTATCTATAAATCAAAAATTAAGTGTTTTGAATATTTTTGCCTATCTATCAAGTAGGGGGAAAAACGAAAGGTCTAAATAGTGAGTTAGTTTACGTTGTAGAATATTTGAAACCTAACAAAAATTAGTTTATAGAGGTTTTTAAATATTTAGATCATGATTAAATGGCTGGATTGAGAATTTGTATGTCTAAAGACATAAATCTAACCAACTCGCTACTTTCGGTCGTCCATTTCGCACCGCTTGATGGATGGGCAAAAATTATTCAAAACACTTCATTTTTGATTTATAGATACTTGAAATAATATAGATCAACTTCAACAGAGTGAATTTTGAATTCGAGTGTCGGATGTTGGTGTTTAAGTGAGAAGGATTCGGGCTCAGATCCTTTCGGAAGGAAACAAGTCTCTCTCTCTCTCTCTCTCTATATATATATATATATATATATATATATATATATATATATATATATATATATATATATATATATATATATATATATATATTCACTCCGTTGAAGTTGATCTATATTATTTCAAGTATCTATAGATCAAAAATCAAGTGTTTTGAATACTTTTTGCAACGCATCAAGTATGAAAAAAATGAACTGCCTAAATAGTGAGTTAGTTAGTTTAACCGTGTAAAATATTTTAAACCTAACAAAAATTAGTTTGTAGGAGTTTTTTAAATGTTTTAAGATCATGATCAAATAGGCGGATTGAGAATTTATATGTCTAAGACATAGATCTAACCAACTCACTACTTTCAGCAGTCCATTTTGTGCCGCTTGATGGATGGGCAAAAAGTATTCAAAATATTTGATTTTTGGTTTATACATACTTGAAATAAAATAGATCAACTTCAACGAAGTAGATCTTGTATTCTAATGTCAGAGGGTTGTATTTGAGTGAGAAGGAATCAGGCTCGAATCCTTCTAGAATGACACAGTCTCTCTCTCTCTCTCTCTCTCTCTCTCTATATATATATATATATATATATATATATATATATATATATATATATATATATATATATATATATATATATATATATATATATATATATTCTGGAAGGATTTGAGGCGGAATTCTTCTCACTCAAATAGAAACCCATGATATCCGAAAGCAAGATCCACTTTACTGAAGTTGATCTACACTATTTCAGTAACTAAAAACAAAAATCACGTATTTTGAATATTTTTTCCCATTCATCAAAGTAGGTTGCAAAATGGATGACCGAAATAGTGAGTTAGCTAGTTTAACAGTGTAAAAAATTTAATCTAACAAAAGTTAGTGTGTGAGAGTTTTTAAGTGTTTAGATCATGATGAAATAGTCGGATCAAGAATTTGTATGTCTAAAAATACAGATCTAAGCAATATGCTAT
The DNA here is from genome assembly GCA_038442645.1 of Agave tequilana. Classification (NCBI taxonomy): domain Eukaryota; kingdom Viridiplantae; phylum Streptophyta; class Magnoliopsida; order Asparagales; family Asparagaceae; genus Agave; species Agave tequilana. The sequence continues at coordinate 32,991 of JAVJIF010011692.1, read as the reverse complement.
GTTTGGCCTTTCGTTTTGCACCTACTTGATAAATGGGCAAAAAATATTCAAAATACATGATTTTTGACTTTTAGTTACTTGAAATAATGTAGATCAACTTCAATGGAATGGATCTTACATTTGGATGCCATGGTGTTATATTTGAGTGGGAAGGATTCAGCCTCGAATCCTTCTAGATTAACACCACCCCAAACTAACTCTCCATTCGACAATTGTGAGACTTATACCTGGAACCTCCTTTTTAAGAGTGAGGGGTGTTACAGGTGGATGGCCCACTTTCGATGAATTAGATTCCCCTTATCAATAAGACTGAGAAGTTAGCAGGAAAGAAAGGTAAATATTTATCTTCAAGGAGAGATTGACTTTGGTTAATGTTGTACTCTCCTTGGTTTATGTTATATCTCTAAGGAGAAAAAACAATTAAGTCTTAATGAATACTTGTTTATTATGACTATGCTTTAAAACTTGTGGTTCATAAAATCTATAATAAGGGAGCAGGTTCTTGTTGGGGAATAGAGCCTTCCCGATTCCAATCTCGGAAAATCATGAGATCATACCGAGCACACAAAATAATGAAATCACACAAAAGAAGAATGTGCCACAATTTTACGTGATTTGACAGACCAACTCCTGCTTACTACACAAGACACTAATGCTAGAGTTTCACTATATTAAATATTACAAGGTTTACAAGAGAGAACACTCATCTATGCAACATTCATCTCTCTCTCATAACACTCTCTCACATCCCTCTCTCATTTTTACACAATGAGAGGATAACAACCAACCCACATCTTACATCCGAAGAGGTTCTTATATTGTGTTAATAAACTCAATACTGTTCATCACCTAATGGTAGCCTACATTACTAAACTGATCCGATCCAATTGAAAATCACCTAGAGGGGGGGGGGGGGTGAATAGGTGATTATGCTAATCAATGCAAACTTAAAATTTATGATGCAACAAGTGAATATATTATGAAAATAAAGAGCAAGTACAATATGAATCAAGTAGATAAAGCAATATAAAGTTAGCAAGAATAAAGAGCAAGTAAGAACAAGTAAACCAAACGCAAACACGAGGAATTTTCCGAGGTTCGAGCACCCAGCTCTACGTCCCCGCCTTCACCCAGAAGGATTTCTAACCACTATAGTATCACAAAGAATTACAACCAACGGAGTACCCAACTCCACAACTTTAAGTACAAGTTCTCTCTTGGTGATCAAAAGATCACAAACTATCTTTTGTAAACTCCTCTTTCCCTTACAAGAGCCCTGTAGAGTAATGATTAGTATTGAAGCTCAAATAGTGTAAGTGAAAAAGGAAATGAACTAGAGAGAGTTTAGAAAATGAAACTTTAGCGATGAGAGAATCTTCAGCACGAAAACCAAGAACCAAACTCTCTTGAAAACTTTTGAAGACTTTGAAACTTTTGTATATAGCTTGATTGTTTTTCTGTTGTTCAAAAACATAGCCCTAATCACCACTATTTATAGGATAGGGTAGGGATCAAAAGGTAAACACATATAATATCAATAAGGAAGATTTTGACCCATAAAATATCCCCTAAATCCGTTTAAAAACGAAAAACATCAATTAAAACGTGTTTAAAAAACTAGCTGTTATGGCTGAAACGGCTACCTCAGTCGGCCGGCCAGTCGACCGGATTCAAATAAAAAGAGCCGTTGCAGGCTATCGGTCGACCGCCCGGTCGGCCGAAACAAACAGAGAGTGGCACCACTTCAGTCGGCCAGCCGCCCGGTCGACCGAAGGGCTCCGGTCGACAGTCCGGTCGACTGGTAAACATGCACACTGATACATTAAAACAGACAGAATACCAGTCGACTGGGTCGGTCGACCGGTTTGACCTGACATAGCGCGGACCGGTCGGTCGACCGGCTCAGGCCAAAAGTTGAAACTCAAACACAATTTTAAGGAGATTTTGATATGTAATAAAATATTTTTGATATGAAACATGTATAATGCTTAAAATAGAGTTTATAAATAGAAGACTTTATATTAAAATATTTTGTATATCTTTATTGGGAATATATCTAGGAAAAGCATGTGCGCAAAACGTGTGTGTTGGAGCTTCAATCCTATTACTATCCTTTAACAAAACTACAAAAACTAGAAACAAAACTAATGAATTATCTTGATCAATCTTGAAGTCTTGAGCCATGAATAGTCTTGCTAGAGCCTTCTCTTCTATGATCCTTGATGTGCCATAAGACTTCTTTACTCCATGAATCCTAGAAGATCTTGCAATAGCTAAGCAATGGCTTCCAAACATGGTACAAAACCTGAAACTTATCTTGAACAGACTTATTAGTACCAACTAGCTCATATTTGTTTTGTTATCATCAAAACTCTAAACAAATGGAAAGTGTAACCTTTTGGGCAACAATCTCCCCCTTTTTGATGATGACAAAACAAATAGGCTTTGTTAAAAATAAAGGAGAGGTCTAAGCTCCCCCTTAAATTATGCTATATTTAAACAATTAAAAAAATGCAATATGCAAGCAAAAACATGAAACTAAAAATCATGAGGTATAAAACACTTGCAAAACACTCAAACTTTAAATACAAGAAAATCATAAACACTTTGTAAAAACAAACTCAAACCTTATTCTCCCCCTTTTTGTCATACATCAAAAAGGATAAAAACTTTTATTCAATAACACAAACATTAAGTTCACCACAAAAAAGGAGAATCTAGCAAAATCAAGAGGTTTAGTGAAAATATCGGCAAGTTACAAATCCGTGGAAACATAATCAATATCTATATCACTTTCTCAAAATGGTCTCTAAGAAAGTGATACCTAATCTTGCACTTGGTCTTACTATGTTGATTTGCATTTTTGGTCATATGAATAGTACTAGTATTATCACAAAAAAATTTTATATGATCATAATGCAAATCATAATCAAGGAGAGTATGTTTCATCCAAAGGACTTGTGCACAACAAGCCCCCGCTGCAACATACTCCGCCTCGGCAGTTGAGAGTGCTACAGAATTTTGTTTCCTAGAGGACCATGAAACAAGACAATTACCAAGAAATTGACATGACCCACTAGTACTCTTTCTATCTACTCTACAACCCGCATAGTCAGTATCCGAATAACTTGTCATTGAAAAATCTCCGGTTTTCGGATACCATAGACCCATTCCAATTGTGCCCTTAATATAACGAATGATGCGTTTTACCGCAATAAGATGAGACTCTTTAGGACACGATTGGAATCTAGCACAGAGACACACTAAACATGATGTCCGGCCTACTTGCCGTCAAATATAACAAACTTCCTATCATGCTTCTATATAATTTAATATCAACACATTTACCTTGTTCATCCTTATCAAGCTTGGTTGTAGTTGCCATGGGAGTGTTGCAAACTTTTGAGCTTTCAAGTCCAAACTTCTTTACAAGTTCCTTTGCATACTTGGCTTGACATATGAAATTCCCATTTCACAATTGCTTGATTTGGAGTCCAAGGAAGAAATTCAATTCACCCATGGAAGACATTTCAAACTCACTTTGCATAACCTTTTCAAACTCCTTGCATAAAAACTCATTAGTAGAACCAAAGATTATATCATCAACATAAATTTGCACAATTAAAATGTCATTATCAACATGCTTAGTAAAAAGAGTTGTGTCTACTTTGCCTTTAAAAAGATCATTTGAAATTAGAAAGCTAGAAAGCCTTTCATACCAAGCTCTTGGAGCTTGTTTCAATCCATACAAAACTTTATCAAGTTTAAAAACAAAATCTAGATGAACATGATCAACAAAACCGGGAGGTTTGTTCAACATAAACTTCTTCATTTATAAAACCATTTAAAATGCACATTTCACATCCATTTGAAAAGTTTAAAATTTTAAAAGATGCAAAAGCTAGTGTTATCCGTATGGCTTCAAGCCGTGCTACGGGTGCAAAGGTCTCCTCAAAGTCAATTCCTTCAACTTGAGTGTAACCTTGGCCACTAACCTAGCTTTATTCCTAATAACATTTCCGAACTCATCCAACTTGTTTCTAAAGATCCACTTAGTACCAATTATTGGTCTATCGTGGGCCTAGGAACAAGATGCCAAACTTGGTTGCGCTCAAATTGATTGATTTTCTCTTGCATGGCTAGCAACCAATATGAGTCCGTCTCGGCTTCGAGAATGCTTTTGGGTTCAAAATGAGAAATGAATGCAAAGTTACCGTATAAGTCATGGAGTTTGGAGCGAGTAGTTACCCCTTTAGATACATCACCTATGATGAGTTCCTTGGGGTGATTTGTAGCATATCTCCAGTCTTTAGGAAGCGGTTGAGAGCTTTCCTCTTTATCCTCTTGAACAACACCAATGGGTTCTTGCTTCTCTTCTTGAGCGGGTGAGTCCTTCAAGGATAGTCTCTCCAAGTCTTCACCTAATGGGTCAATCTCTACAACATTCTCAACAACCACATTAGATTCTTCAAATTAACATGCATGGATTCTTCAATAGTAAGGGAAGATCTATTGAATACTCTATATGCTTTACTAGTAGAAGAATATCCACAAAATAGCTTCATAAGCCTTAGCATCAATTTACCCAAGTTATCTCTAGTATTCAAAACAAACACTTCATCCAAAAACTTTGAAATATGAAACATTAGGTCTTCTAGAATAATACATTTCAAAAGATGTTTTGGAAGAATTTTTACACAAATAGATACGATTTGATATGTAGCATGCGGTGTTTACGGCCTCGGCCCATAGATATTGAGGGAGATCATATTCACTTATCATTGTCCTAACCATCTCTTGAAGTGTTCTATTTTTCCTTTCTACAACTCCATTTTGTTGTGGAGTTCCAGGACATGACATTTCATGCTTGATTCCCTTTTCATCACAATAAATCATGAAGAGTTGGTTAACAAACTCACCACCTCTATCACTCCTTATCTTCAAATCGAAAAACCTTTTTCTTTTTCAACCCTTTTTCGAAAAATCTTGAAATGAGAAAAAGTTTGATCTTTATTTTCCAAAAAGAAAACCCAAGTAAATCGGGAAAAATCATCAACTAAAACAAATGCATATCTACTGCCATTTAAGCTTTTAGTTTTAGTTGGTCCAAAAAGATCCATATGAATTAATTCTAATGGCCTTGTTGACATGATATCCTTGATTGGTTTAAAAGAAGACTTGGTTTATTTCCCATGTTGGCATGCACTACAAATGCGGTCTTTTCAAATTTCAAGAAGGAATACCCTTCACCAATTCCTTAGAATTAATCCTAGAAAGATGTTCAAAAGATGCATGTCCTAATCTTCTATGCCAAAGCCAAGAATTTTCATCAAAAACGTTCAAGTATTTAGTAGAACAATCCAAATTAAACATGTCAATAATATAAACATTATCATCACGAAATCTGGTGAGAATACAATCATTGGTTTTGCAATAAAAAATCTTGCAAGAAGAATCATCAAAAATAACTTTAAGTCCACGATCACAAAGTTGACTTATACTAAGCAAATTATGTTTTAAACCATCAACAAGAACAACATTTTCTATAATAGGAGATGCACCAACTTGAATGTTACCTATACTGATGATAGTGCCCTTAGAGTCATCCCCAAAGGTGACGGTGCCACCTTCCACGTACCTTGATAGGGTTGTAAAATTGTTGATATCCCAAGTCATGTTCTTGAACAACCACTATAAAGGTACCACCGCTCCTTACGTCTTGGAGCCTTGGTGTGTACCTATATCAAATAACATAGGACTTGATTTTGGTACCCACATTTTCTTGGGTCCTAAAGAGTTAGTACCATGAACCCAAACAAGATTATTTGATCTATTTACTTGGTCATAGCAAAACTTAGCCAAATGTCCATTCTACCACAATAAGTACACAATATACATCTATACACTCTATCATATTTGGAAGCATAGTGAGGTGAGGACCTTTGAGCATGTGTGAATTTAACATGAGTGTTGTGTGAAGTGTGAGCATGAGAAATCTTTACAGAAGAATCTTTAGCATAAGAAATGTGCTTTTTAGAAAACTTTTCTTCAAGTTTCTTAGTGTTAAAAGCACAATCTTTCAAAACCTTCTCAAAATCAACCATTTTAGTTTTTAAAGAAGAAATTTCTTTTCATCAATCTTAGAAAATTTTGCTTTGCAAGCAACTTTATAAGCACTAAATTCTTTTTGGATAGAAATGAGATTGGAAGAAATTTCATCTTTTTCTTTAGAAACCATAGCAAGTTGATTTTTAAGAAAAGCAACTTCCTTTTCCAATTTTGAACACTCAATCTTTTTATTATCATATGTTTCGGAGAGTTCAATAAAAGCATGTACAATAACTTCTTTAGATAACTCATCATCTTCATCAAGAGGTTGTGAGGTTACCTTTGGTGTGTTTGCCATGAAACACATGTTTGCCGTGTCTACCTCGTCTTCGGATTCGCTTTCCGAATCCCATGTGGCTTTGTAGGCTTTCTTTTCGACCGGCTTCTTTGGCTTGAAGGAGGAAGTCATCTTCTTCTTAAAATCCGAGAAATCGGCTATGATATGTCCGGGTTTTCGGCAATTGTAGCAAATAATTCTTCTCCTCTTTACCTTCAAATTTTCTTCGGAAGTTGAGCTTGTTCTTCCGGTACATCCTTTTGACGTTTCGCACAAGAAGGGAGAGCTCCTCATCTTCTTCTTCATCTTCTTCATCGTCTTCAAGAGTGGATGACGATTTGAATGCTATGGACTTCTTCTTTAGCGGAGCGGCCTCTTCTCTTGCCTTCTTTTTCATCTCATGGGTCTTTAAGTTCCCAATGAGACTCATGAGGTCCATTTCATCCTTATCGTTCAATTCTTTCAAGGTGGTGGCCTTTATCTCCCATGATGAAGGAAGAGCCCGAATCACTTTTTGCACCTTTTGGTCATTGGAAATATCATCACCTAAAGAAGAAAGAGCATTGGTGATTTTAGTAAACCTTGTAATCATACAATCAATAGATTCATCATCAATCATTTTAAATGATTCATATTGGGACCTCAAGAGATCTATCTTGGCTCTCTTGACTTGTGATGTCCCCTCGTGTGTGACCAACAAGTGTTGCCAAATCTCATAGGCGGATTGGCAATGAATTACCCGTGTAAGGTCATCCTCATTCAAGGCGGTTAGGAGGAAGTTTGGGCTTTTGAATTAGCCTCATATTCTCTAAAGGTAAAGTCGGACCATGTGCTTTCATCACTATCGGGTCTAATATAGGGTTTGGTCAAGGCTTTGCAACTAAGCTACCTAAAAATTGTAAAAAGATAGTCATCCTAACCTTCCAAATAGGGAAATTAAGTCCATCAAATTTAGGAGGGGTATTGATGTTATCGGCCATGTTTACTAGAGAATGAATGAAAGAATGCAAAAGTTGATTAGCAAATTTTAAGGATCTCTCTAAGGATGTTAAGCCAAACCTAGAGTCCAAGCTCTGATACCAATTGAAAATCACCTAGAGGGAGGGTGAATAGGTGATTATGCTAATCAATGCAAACTTAAAAATTTATGATGCAACAAGTGAAATATAACTATGAAAATGAAGAGCAAGTACAATATGAATCAAGTCGATAAAGCAATATAAAGTTAGCAAGAATAAAGAGCAAGTAAGAACAAGTAAACCAAACGCAAACACGAGGAATTTTTCCGAGGTTCGAGCACCCAGCTCTACGTCCCCGCCTTCACCCAGAAGGATTTCTAACCACTATAGTATCACAAAGAATTACAACCAACGGAGTACCCAACTCCACAACTTTAAGTACAAGTTCTCTCTTGGTGATCAAAAGATCACAAACTATCTTTTGTAAACTCCTCTTTCCCTTACAAGAGCCCTGTAGAGTAATGATTAGTATTGAAGCTCAAATAGTGTAAGTGAAAAAGGAAATGAACTAGAGAGAGTTTAGAAAACGAAACTTTAGAGATGAGAGATCTTCAGCACGAAAACAAGAACCAAACTCTCTTGAAAACTTTTGAAGACTTTGAAACTTTTGTATATAGCTTGATTGTTTTGTCTTGTTGCTCAAAAACATAGCCCTAATCACCACTATTTATAGGATAGGGTTAGGGATCAAAGGTAAACACATATAATATCAATAAGGAAGATTTTGACCCATAAAATATCCCCTAAATCCGTTTAAAAATGAAAAACATCAATTAAACGTGTTTAAAAAACTAGCTGTTATGGCTGAAACGGCTACCTCGGTCGGCCGGCCGGGATTCAAATAAAAAGATCCATTGCAGGCTATCGGTCGACCGCCCGGTCAGCCGAAATAAACAGAGAGTGGCACCACTTCAGTCGGCCAGCCGCCCGGTCGACCGAAGGGCTCCGGTCGACAGTCCGGTCGACCGGTAAACATGCACACTGATACATCAAAACAGACAGAATACCAGTCGACTGGGTCGGTCGACCGGTTTGACCTGACATAGCGACGGTCGACCGGTCGGTCGACCGGCTCAGGCCAAAAGCTGAAACTCAAACACAATTTTAAGGAGATTTTCATATGTAATAAAATATTTTGATATGAAACATGTATAATGCTTAAAATAGAGTTTATAAACATAAGACTTTATATTAAAATATTTTGTATATCTTTATAGGGAATATATCTAGGAAAAGCATGTGCGCAAAAATGTGTGTGTTGGAGCTTCAATCCTATTCACTATCCTTTAACAAAACTACAAAAACTAGAAATAAAACTAATGAATTATCTTGATCAATCTTGAAATCTTGAGCCATGAATAGTCTTGCTAGAGCCTTCTCTTCTATGATCCTTCCTTGATGTGCCATAAGACTTCTTTACTCTATGAATCCTAGAATATCTTACAATAGCTAAGCAATGGCTTCCAAACATGGTACAAAACCTGAAACTTATCTTGAACAAACTTATTAGTACCAACTAGCTCATATTTGTTTTGTTGTCATCAAAACTCTAAACAAATGGAGAGTGTAACCTTTTGGGCCAATACCAATGACCCAAATCCTACGTGAACTTTTGTAGTTTAACCCGAATATAACTAGTACTAAGCCAACCTGGATGCATAACCTGGATAAACCCCAACAGTTATGGTTGAATAATTCATTATGTAATGCAGTGGGTAATTCCTAAGGAATCAATCCACGTATCAAAATAGGAAAGTGAATGTAGTCAAATCATAAAAAAGTCAATTGCAAACACAATATAAATACGTAAAAATCTGAAAGGGAAAAATCACGGAGAGAGAGAAATTCCACTATATCAATGGCGATTACAAAGGGGTTCTCTGGATTCGGGTGAACATGATCCTCTTCTTGTTGGAGGAGAACTCTTATTTATACAAGTTATGTTAAATAGATAAGGATAGGGAGTTATGCTCAGTTTGAATACCTTAACTTGCTAAGCGTCGAGCCGAATGCCCCGGTTTGAATCGATATAGGAGAGGGTCCATCTCTATCATGTGATTCCTCCTCGGCTACAGATAATATTGAACTGTCCCCTGGAGGTTATACCTTATTTGAATTAAGATCAGGCTTAAGGATAAAGATTTCTGCAATCGGATCTGATTCTTCTGTTAATCATTCGATTCGTTCGAAAATCGAACTGGGTAAAGATACTGGTTTAAATGCTTTGAAAGTAGTCACGTGTCGCACATCCGCCAGAGGTTAACTGAATGTGTGTTACAATCATAAGAGCATCAAAAAGTGACCATTACAGATGCTCCCTCTGCTCCCTTTTCTTCGGAAGAGGTTGGGAGCTCTCACTCTGAGAATTTCAGGTTCTCGGAGTCTCCGATGTAGAGAGAGGAGTAGAATAAAATTATGACTTTTTGGGCCTAGACTCAAGGTGTCTGCTGTCATTTCAGGTTTCATCTTGTAGTGGTGTGCCTTGCAATGCAGCCTAGCAAGGCTTTAAATGTGCATCAAATTTGGCGCAGCACTGATCAAATTACCACCTTTCATGCAATGCGACATTCGAGGTGGGTACCATGTATTTGAAGTGATGTTGTCGATCATATCCATCGTAACATGTGTTGGGCGTCGATCGAGTGATGGTCATTACCCTAGGGTTAAGAGGACTACACTCTAAGGTTTTGGGCATTTTTCCCAAATTGCTGCTTCATCTTCTTCTTTCTTGCTTTCTTCCGATCTTTTGATCTTTGAATCTATGCCATTCCCTTATTCTCGTTGAAAATGAAGAAAAAGGGGAAATCTAGCCCTTCAGATGGTCAGACAAAGGGAAGTCTATCGCAGAAGAGAAGGGGAAGAGAGTTTCCCATCGTATCAGGACAGGGATGGACTTTGATCCATACACTTCTAATCTTCACGACTAAGAGGCAGTGGATAAATACTAGTCTACTTATGGCTTTCGTTGGAGTCTGGGAATATAAGTTGAGTTTTGCTCCAATGGTGCTGATGTTACTTCAGCTCCGCTTGATAAGGAGGGTGTGTATATGCATCCATTTGTGCTGGCACTTGGATTAAGGCTGCCAATGATGAAGTTCAGTTTGTAGCATTTTGATTTTTTTTGGAGCTATGGAGGTGGCCTGGTGTACAGTTCTGGGGTTCGAGGCCCTCTGTGACTTATATTCCCGAGGCTTGTCATTGTGAGATTTTCAGCGCCGCATACTTGCTGCGGAAGATCACCATCGGTGCTTGTTATTTTATTTCCCCAAAGCGGGGTGGAAAAGATTATTGTCAACATAGTCGATAGCGACTGCAGCATGCGGGACACCGTGATTCGGTGTCGGGTCCATGGATGCCGACTCGAAAGAGGAAGGCGGGGTATCCCGGTTGTCTGAATTTTGATGCAGCTGCTCGCAGGGGACCTTGCCTACTACTGATGTTGAAGCAAAATTGAGAATGTTAATAGCTATCGACTTTAATAATCCCAATTGGAGTTGGATGCTGAATCAGGACAGACCTCCAGTTTGGCTAGTTATTCTGAGGGTGCCTGCACCGAGTAAGGGTCAGACCGCCCCTGAAACTGAGGAGTTTGTTCAGGAGGAGAGAAATTCTGACTCTGAGACGAAGTCTGCTCGTGGGATGAGCCAACCAGTCATTAGTCTCAGGAAGCCGAAGTTCAGAAAGGAGAAGGCTCCCGCGACAAGAAGAGAGCACTCGCTCCGTCTTCGCGCTTCCGCGACTGGGGGTATGCTCTAGATTTTTCTAGTTTTTTTTAGGTTGAAACTATTTCCTGATGTCTTTTTTTCTTTTTGCAGAAGAGGCAACAGATTCAGTACGATGAATTCAATGATTAGGAGATGATGAGCTTGCTGAAAGCTGTGACCACTACCCCATATATATCCGCGGAGCAGCCCCTGTCATGGAGGGTAGGGTTGGATCCCCAATTCGTGTGTAAGATGTTCAGAGGACTTCTCCAACCCTCAGGACTTCTAAGGAGGTCAAAGGTACAGCTCTAGTGGTGCCAGCCGGGCCTTCTACTGCTACATTACCCCGTGAGGATGGGCCTGAGGTAATGGCCCCCCTAGCCTAGATGGCGCTGGGCTCGAGTCCTCACATGGACTCAAGAGGATGGATACTGCTTAGTTTCTTCCGTCTGGTAATGGTGCAGGGATCATGGGAGGTGCTGGCTTCTCGGGGGCTGCCTCCTAGTCCCTCAAGACACCTTTGAGATGGACCAGTACGGGTCTTAAATTAGGATTGTTCCTCCAAAGGGGTCTGTCGAGGTGGCTTTTGGGTATGGAGACTTCCTCGAATGACTCGAAGAACTCTAGGCCCTCCAATTGAAGGAACAGAGATGGCGCATGAAGGATGGGGTTTCATAGTAAGTGGTGTGATAATTTTGTCTAGCATTATTTGTTTATGAGTTGTCTGACTTTTGGCCTTCCCTTCAGGATGCAGTACTCATCTTGGAGTTATTGGATGACTACCGGGACACCCTGAAGGTGAAGAGGGCGAGGTGGATGATTTGCGCCGGGGATGGAGGAGCTTAGCACTGCGAAACAGGCGGCGACTGAGGAGATTCATCGGCTGAAAGAAGATTTGTACCGCGAAGTAAAGACTTGCTCAAGTTGGGAGAGGAGCTGGTGTAGCTCCGAGAGGAGCTAGAGAAAAGGCGGTCGGAGATATTGGAGAAGGATTCTGAGCTACATTAGAGAAAGTCCACACTACTGGTTGCTCAACAGGTGCTCGAAGAGGTGCATCAGCGTGCAGATGGTGCGGAGGCTACCCTAAGGTCTGAGCGGGACATTTTGAGGAGACAATGGAGTGCCTTAACTATGACTTGGGTATGTTGGCCCAGAGGCCCTTCACTCTACTTTTGATGATGATTAACTCATGTAGTTATAGTTTACTAATAATCTTATGATATTTAATTTTAGATATTTGATTAAGATATTAGTAGGTGATTAGCTTCAATAAAGGTGTTTTGGAGTTCACATGTTGATTCAAGAGCTCGAGCGTCAAGATCACATCTAGTACTCGGTTGGAGTCAAGCTCGTTGATCGTGTTTGGATCGAGTCGACTTGGAGAAGGAGTTCAACAAGAAGGGCTCAGTTTGTTAAGTTTAAGATTGTGCTTAGATCTTGTGTAAAGATTAGATAGTGTTGATATGCTCAAGTACACACACACAAGTTTCAATTTGTTTAGTTTTCAGTTTAACGGGTTTCAATTTTTCATATATATATATATATGGTATTCATGAACAGATAAAATCAAAAAAAGTTTACATAGTTTAATATATATTAGATTTGATCTATATACATCTATGCTTCATCAATTTAGAAAATTTACTTTGATAGTCTATTTCATGAGTTGGAGTTTTGTATTTAAACAAAACGTACTTTTGGATTTCATGTCAAAAACATAGATATAATTTTTTATATGTATATTAGATTCTATCCATATACAACATGCTTAAAAGTTATTTCAATATCATGTTTTTGTATTTGCATGAGTTTTGGAGAAAACGGTTTTCCATTTCAAAATCCTAGTTTTTGGAAAATACGGATTTTGGTTTAAGGCAAAATTTCAATATCACAAAATTGGTTCAAATTGTTTGAAATATATGTTGAATTTTTGTCACACATATTTGTATTTCAAAGATATAATAGGAACTAATTTTTGTGGAATTTATGTGATTTTTATGGGATTTAATCAAAGGTAAAAAGATAAGTTTTTAATCCCTAAAATGTTTGACCTGGCTGTCTGCCGATCGACCAGACCGGTCGACCGTAGCAGAAGTCGGTCGATCGGTCTGGTCGACCGACGTGAACAGGACGTGCACCAGCCTGGGCTGGTGGGCCGGTCGACCGGGTGGTCGACCGTCCAGAGAGTTCTGCTATCTGGAAATGGCCCGGTCGACCGGCTGGTCGACCGGCAGAGAGCTGCTGCTCTCTGTATCCAGTCCCCGTCGATAGGGCGATCGATCGGTGGCACAACGGTCAAAAAATGACCGTTGGGCTGATCGACCGGGCGGTCCATCGGAAGGTCATTTCTGACCTTTGTTTCTGCCAACGGACAGAATTTGTTTGGGGCTATAAATACCCCATATTCTTGAGCTATTTTTATTAACAATCTCAAGAGCAAAAATTCTCATCTTCTTAAGTGTTTTAATAGTAAGTTTTAAAAGAGTTTTTGGGTTTAAAAGATCAATCTTTATTTGTTTTTAAAGTGTTGGAATTTCATAGAAAATATAGTCTTTTGGGAATTAGTTTTTGATCTAAATTTTTATATCTATTTGAAGATTTTCCCAAATATTTTTCTTTGTTCCAAACACTTTATTTCTCACACTTAAGCAATCATATCTATCCTATCTATAGGATCTTGTTTAGTGAGAAAATTGGTTTGTGATTTGTTGAAACCACCAAGTGTTGTAAACCCTTATCTTTGCTTGGTTTTGTGCCTTTCCCTCTAAGTGTAAAGGAGATTGTGCAATTGGGTTGCTAGTATCCCTCTAAGTGTAGAGGTGATTGAGTTTGTTGTACCCCTCTAGTGAGAGGTTGATATTTTGTTGGCTTTGTGCCTTACCTCCAGTGAGAGGTTGTATTTGGTGAGAGAGGAGTTGTGTATTCCCAAGTTGTATTTACCCAAATCCTCAGTAGAGGTTCTCTGTGCTGGAAGTCATATGTGGACGCTGTAGTGGAAATCCTTCTGTGTGAAGGCAGGAACGTAGAGCTGGGTGCTCGAACCTCGAAACATATCTTGGTGTTTGTGTTTGATCCACTATCTCTAAACTCTCTCTCTTATATTGTGTCTTGCATTGCTTCATATTGTTCATTCATACTTATATGCTTGGTATTGCTTGTGTGTGTGCCTCACTTGTGTTGAACCAAGAGAGCTTCATATAGCACCTCAACTCTTATTTAGAAAAATTTAGAGGAGATAGTCTAGAGCCCTTCACCGGAAATTCGGCTACATTCTTTGGTTACACTAAGTGTACTTAAATTAGTTTTTAATTCCACATCATTTGTCATTAGATTAGCCTTACACCTATTCATCCCCTCTAGGTGTACTTACAATTGGTATCAGAGCCTACGCTCCTGATATTAGATTTAACCACCTAGGAGTGAGATCTTGGTTACTAATCTATAGTTGCATTTGCACACATATTGTTTACACTCATGGATTTCATGACCCCTTCTATGTTTGATGTTTCTAACATCGACGTTTGAAAGATTAAGATGAGTATATATCTCAAAACTATTGGTTTTCATGTTCACCTTGCCGCTACCAAGAAATCTTATCTTGGTAATAGTAAGCATAAAAAGGCTAATGCACGAGCCCTAAAGGCACTTAGAAAATCACTTAGTAAGAATATTTATCTATGGTTTCTAATTATGATTCCGCTTTTGCAATGTGAAACACTTTGACATCTCCCAAGCTACAAATGCCAATCAATGAGGAGGAGAAATCTAGTGGAGAAGAGTCCAACCAACGTTGCTTCATGGTCCAAGGGAATGACTCCCTTGAGGTATATTTGGATACTCAACTAGATGATAGTACTAGTTCTTCTTATAATGAGTGTATGGATGCACATGCTGTAAATCATGAACTAGTTATAGGTTGTGAAAAATTGTTAGAAAGACATAATCTCTTGAAAAAGAAAATTTTGTACTAAAAGAAGAAAATAAAAATTTGTCTTCTAACCTTGATGTTGTTTTGTAAGATAGGGATGAGATTTCAAATGAAAGAGACTCTTTGAAATCCTAACTTGAACTTGCCCTTAAAAAAAATGAAATTTTGAAAAATAAAAATGATAGTGAAAATGTTTTGAAGAAAAATGAAGTTCTATCTTCAAAACTTGATTTTGTGTTAAAAGAAAATGAATCTTTGAAAAATAAAATTATTTCTATTTCAAAGGAATTGGATTTGATTTCTAAGAAAAATATTTTTTTGAAAAATGATTTGTCTTCACATGTTTGTCATGCTAGTGTAGCCTCATCTTCTAGCATACCTATTGCATGCTCCACCTCTTCTTCCATTATTGAAAATGATATATCCATGTTAAAGAAGAGTATTGATCGTTTGGGCTCCACTTTGAGCCAATGTGCCATGAACCACACACTGTTAGAATCCATATTTCTAAGAAAAAAGTTCTAAATATTCATGCACAAAACCATGACATACACTTGCTCCTCACGTTCATACACATAACACAATGTATGCTCATGTGTACACTTTTACACATTGTGGACGTAAGGGCCACGTTGTAAAATTTTGTTATGATAGGATACATGATTCAAATTTTGCAAATAGATTTGTTTGGGTTAGGAAAGGAGCTAACCCCATGGACCAAAAGAGTATGTGTACCAAAAGCCGCTCCTATTTTATTTGATGTAGGTGTGGGCTCTTATTCGACGTGAGAGTATTAGAGCCTTGAGGTGAATGCGTTCCAAGCTAAACGGAGACTATTTTGGATGCATCACTTTCAAGGGGAGTTTTGGTGGGAGGATTACCTTAGTTTTGGAGATCTAGAGATTACCTCTAATAGTTTTAGTAACTATCTCTAACTCCTATTTATGTTTACATACTTTCATGATTGATTTTTAGCATATTTTTAGTTTTTCATGATTAGTATGTTAAATGCCATGATAATTAGACCTATGACATACATGCATAGTATTTGAGATACACCCATGTTCATATGGATTCATATTTTTGTGTTCTCATACTTGTTTAGCTATTGTGTATATCATAGATCTAAGACATGTGCATTTACATAATGATCTTATTGATTTATATTTTGTTTAATGCTTTATGATTTGCTTACATGTTTAAGATGTAGTTTTAATTAAAACTTGTGTCAATACTTGTACAACTAGTGAGCCACAAATTGAATATTATATGTTTGTGCTAAATTGCTCATTTGTACTCATTAGATATACTAGCATAGCCTAGTTTTGATGATTCATGCATTTTTACTTGTATTTTCTATTTTTAGACATGTTTTCATGATGGTATGCTTTAGCTTCATGTATATGTTAATTTTGTCAAAACTATTGGATATACATGTATAACCTTGAGTCATGTGCCTTTCATGCAAAAATCTCTTTATAGACTCAATTGTGTTTAGATATGTATGTATACTTCTAATTTAGACTAAACATACATATGCCTTGAAGTTAGTATCGTTTTTGATGAAAATTAAATTTTCATGATTTTCATGATGTTAAGAAAGAATTTTATATTAAACTTAAATGTCTTATTCCATGATTTTGTTGTTGATTACATGACTTTGTAGACTCACATTATTTGATGTTTTCTCACGACTTTGCTTTCATGAGTAATATATGTGCTATATGAGTATTGATGATTGTGTGATTTTCATATTTTCATGGATATATTCTTATTTTATTCCTTTCTTGAAGGATTTCGTACTAGTTTTCAAGTTTTTCATAAAACTAATTGCATATTTCTTCATTTTGGAAGAGTTTTCAATTATGTTAAAATTATTTTCAACCTATTTTTAAAAACCCCTTCCATCTAAGGGCGGATGGATGGGCGACCATGCCTTGTATGTTCTTAATTAAAATCTATTTAAACATGTGCATGAAAGGGAGGTAGTATGAGTTATACACTTGATCCTCATCATATTTTCAATTAGTATCCCAATTGATATTTTCATGTTTGTATACTCATCTTTGATTTTCTATATATGTATGCTTCAAAACTTCAAAAAGTATCAATTTCTATTGGTATTTACTTTTTCATACATATATATATATATATATATATATTATATATATATATATATATATATATATATGATTTGATTGTGCTTACTATATCTTTTCATCTTAAAGTACAAATTATGTTTATGCAAAGCTTGATTTACTCCTTAATGAATATTAGTTTTCAAATTGGTATTTTATATAAGCTTATGCAACATTTTCATTGGTATTTCATAAAGGGGGAGAAAACTTCATATTTTAGTTTTCAATCGATTGTATTTTCAATTGGTATCTTACTCCCACTCTTTATGATGAAAAATGATATTATTTGGTATATTATTTTTCAATTGATTTTCTATGCTCCTAATGAAAATATTTTAATATGCTAACACTTTCAATATTGGTATCAAAAATCCTAAATTGGCTTTATTCTAAATTTGGTATATTTATTGCAAAATGAATTGTTTAACCAAATAGTTGTTTTGTTTTTCAATTGGTATCATATTTCATTTTAAATTGGTATCTATATTAAAATGAGTTATGTTTACATAAAATATTTGGCTTTCACTTTCAATTAATATCAAAATTATAAAATATTTTCATTTGGTATCAAAATTACAAGATGTTTACAATTGGTATCAAGATTCTAAATACATATATATTTCTATTGGTATAAACAACGTACAATATTTCATTTTCTATTGGTATCAAAAGTTTACAAGATATTTTCCCTTTGGTATCTTTTGGTATCTTAAAATTTTTTGTTTATTTTCAATTTGTATCATAATTTGGTATCAAAAGTTATGATATGTATTGCTTATATTCAAGGGGAGCTTAACATCTTCTCTATATATAGATTCATGTTGAGTGTATCTCATATTGAGGAGCTTGACTGCTCTTCTCTATGTCTTACACATGTGTAGAGGGAGCTTAACATCTCCTTTTATACATTATATATTATGCTTTATGTGGTTAGGGTTTAGTCATATCTTTTCATATAAATGCATGTATGCAGGGGGAGTTAACTTCACGTCTCTCCTCTTCATGAATGTATATAGCATATACACCTTTATTGTTTTGATTTATACAAAAAGGAAGAAAAATATTTTTTATGCCTTTAGTGTATGTACCCCTTTGTTGATGATTTGACAAAAAGGGAGAGAGATAATTTAGAGTTTTATATATGCATGTTACTTCTTGTTTAATATGCATGTTTGTTTAATTTATTATCTTTTACCATTGGTATCAAGAGCATCTTTTATTAGTATCAAGAGTATGTTTATTTCATTGGTATCAAATATCATGTTTATGCATATTTATGTTGAGCATTCACGGCATATCTTTATTGTTTTGCTATGCATGAGTTAAGAGGGAGCTTCTATGAAGCTTAACTTTAATCCATGCATATATAACTCCATGAGTTTTGTCATCATCAAAAAGGGGGAGATTGTTGGCCAGAGGCCCTTTACTCTAGTTTTGATGATGATTAACTCATGTAGTTATAGTTTACTACTAATCTTGTGATATTTAGTTTCAGATATTTGATCAAGATATTAGTAGGTGATTAGCTTCAACAAAGATGTTTTGGAGCTTTCACATGTTGATTCAAGACTCGAGCTTCAAGATCGCATTTAGTACTCGGTTGGAGTCAAACTCGTTGATCGTGTTTGGATCGAGTCGACTTGGAGAAGGAGTTCTACAAGAAGGCCCCGGTTCGTTAAGTTTAAGATTGTGTTAGATCTTGTGTAAAGATTAGATAGTGTTGATATGCTCAAGTACACACACAAAAGTTTCAATTTATTTGGTTTTTGGTTTAACCGATTTCGATTTTTCATATATATATGGTTTTCATGTATAGATAGAATTAAAATAAGTTTACATGGTTTAATGTATACTAGATTTGATCTATATACATCTATGCTTCATCTATTTAGAAAAACTTACTTTGATAGTTTATTTCATGAGTTGGAGTTTCGTATTTAAACAAAACATACTTTTAGATTTCATGTCAAAAACATAGATATAATTCTTTATATGTATATTGGATTTTATCCATATACAACATACTGAAAAGTTCTTTCAATATCATGTTTTTGTATTTGCATGAGTTTTGGAGAAAACGGTTTTCCATTTCAAAATCCTAGTTTTTGGAAATATGGATTTTGGTTTAAGGCAAAATTTCAATATCACAAAAAATGGCTCAAATTATTTGAAATATGTGTTGAATTTTTATCACACATATTTGTATTTCAAAGATCTAATAAGAACTGATTTTTGTAAAATTTATGTGATTTTATGGGATTTAATCAAAGGTAAAAAGACAAGTTTTCAATCCCTAAAATGTTTGACCTGGCGTCTGCAGGTCGACCGGACCGATCGACCATAGCAGAAGTCGGTCGACTGGTCCGGTCGACCAAAGTACACAGGACGTGCACGCAGCCTTGGCTGGTGGGCCGGTCAACCAGGCGATCGACTGTCCAGAGAGCTCTGCTCTCTAAAAATGGCCCCGGTCGATCGGCCAGTCGACCGGCAGAGAGTTGCTGCTCTCTGTATCCATTACCGGTCGACCGGGCGGTCGACCGATGGCACAACGGTCATAAAAATAACCGTTGGGCCGGTTGACCGGGCGGTCGACCGGAAGGTCATTTCTGACCTTTGTTCTGCCAACGGACAGAATTTGTTTGGGGCTATAAATACCCCACATTCTTGAGCTGTTTTTATTAACAATCTCAAAAGCAAAAATCCTCATCTTCTTAAGTGTTTTAACAGTAAGTTTTAAAAAAGTTTTTGGGTTCAAAAATCAATCTTTATTTGTTTTTAAAGTGTTGGAATTTCAAAGAAAATAGAGTCTTTTGGGAATTGGTTTTTGATTTAAATTTCTATATCTATTTGGAGATTTTTTCAAGTATTTTTCTTTATTCCAAATAATTTATTTTCTCACACTTAAGCTATCATATCTATACTATCTATAGGATCTTGTTTAGTGAGAAAATTTATTTGTGATTTGTTGAAACCACCAAGTGTTGTAAACTCTTATCTTTTCTTGGCTTTGTGCCTTTCCCTCTAAGTGTAGAAGAGGTTGTGCAATTGGGTTACTAGTATCTCTCTAAGTGTAGAGGTGATTGAGTTTATTTGTATCCCTCTAGTGAGAGGTTAATATTGTGTTGGCTTTGTGCCTTACCTCTAGTGAGAGGTTGTATTTAGTGAGAGAGGAGTTGTGTACTCCCAAGTTGTATTTGCCCAAATCCTCAGTGGAGGTTCCCTGTGTGGGAAGTCCTGCGTGGACGCTATAGTGGAAATCCTTCTGTGTGAAGACAGGGACGTAGAGCTGGGTGCTCAAAGCTCGAAACATATCTTGGTGTTTGCGTTTGATCACCATCTCTAAACTCTCTCTTATATTGTGCCTTGCATTGATTCATATTGTTCATTCATACTTATATGCTTGGTATTGCTTGTGTGTGTGTCTCACTTGTGTTGAACCAGGAGAGCTTCATATAGCACCTCACTCTTTTTAGAGGAATTTAGAGGAGATAGGTCAGAGCCCTTCACCGGAATTCAGCTACACTCTTTGGTTACAGTAATTGTGTTGAAATTAATTTTTAATTCCGCATCATTTGTCATTAGATTAGCCTTACACCTATTCACCCCCCTCTAGGTGTACTTATAAGATAGGCAACAGATTGTTTTCAATGAAATTGAAGCGCGTGAGCAGAAGGTTGATGGCAACACGCGTTGAAGGTGTCTAAATTCAAGAAGTATATAGAGGGGTACAAAAACGGAAAGTATGGGGTATCTTCGAAGTACTTGCTTGATATCAGATCCTTCCTTAGGGAAGAAGGTTAGGATCCTCCCGAGGGCAGCTCTACCTATACTGCTAGGGTGGGAGCCTCTCAAAACCCTCCATCTAGGGATGCAGCACCCCTAATGTCGGGCATCATGCCGATCGCATTTGACACATAGAAGGTAGCCGATGTTTCCCAATTGGGGTTGGGGAGAGTTCTCCAAATACTTTGTTCGATAACACCGCGCGCCTGGCGACGAGCCTTCCGCTAGCAATTCCTGATGCTAGGCAGGCGATTTGGATTGCCGTCGAGAAAGCAACTCTTCCAACTTCTACTTCTGAGGCCTTCTAGAAAGGCAAATGCCAAGTGAGTGATTAAGGGTTTGTCTTCTTTGGCCCTTTTTTTTACTATTGATTGTAAAGATCTGATGTAATCTTTTGAAATGAAACTGCTGGGTTTCTGGGTTCCGCCTCTTTTTGAACGTATTATTCCCTTTGTGTTTTAAGGCCATCACGAGTGCGGGTACAATAGGCTTCTTCCATTCATCTTCTGACCTGGTGGTCGGTGGTCAGTGGGAGAGTTTTCGGAGGCTGGGGACGTCTCATGCTTGCATAGGTTTACAGGAGGTTTGTGCTCTAGGTGAGGAAGAACTTGAGAAGATCAAAGGATCTGGGTCGGGGAAAAGACAGGCGGAGGTGGATATAAACCTGGATGATGAGCTTGAATTATTATTGGACTCTTTGACGCATGGCGGGAGAAAGTGGCCACGGGGAAGCTTCCGGGATTTCTAGGGTTTCTTACACTGTAGAGCTCAAGCTACTCGACTTCTTAATCTCTCAGCTGGATCATGAGCTAATTTCTCACAACATGATCATGGCTGGTCATAAGAAGAGGGTGGACGACGTCCTTCAAAAGAGCCGTAAGCTGCTAGAGGCGAGTTCTCATTGAGGAGGAAGAAGATAGAGCTTAAAAAGAAGCTTTTAGGCTGGCTTATGAAGTTGAAGAAGGTGTTGTTAGAGGTGTCAGATCTTCAGAAGAAGATGTATTCTACCCAGTCGGAGATCCTTTCTCTTAGGGAGCAGATCGACATGGGCTGTTCTGAGAAGCTTGAGCTCGAGCATGAGTTCTGAGCCATCCGGAGTAGCTTGTTGGGTCGTGATAAGGATATAGAGAAGTTGAGAACCGAGGTCTCACACCAATCGGATAGTTATCAGAATCTCTGGCTTGTCCATGAAGCATTGTTGGAAGAGGCGCAGAAGCTGCATTCTGAAGTCATCACCCTTAGATCGAGCGTCCGTGTAGAGGGTACTGGGGCATGACTTAGGGTCAGGAATAGAAGCCCTGATGGTCCTAACTTCTGACACGGAGCGCCAGGTCATCAATTTGGGGCATCATCTAACCATACCGAGAGCTCTGGTAGTTGGCATGAGAGAACTCGAAGAGGGTAGGCGGATCAGGTAAGCGGTCACATGCGTGAATGGTGGGGCTAGCCCATTTTTGTATAGATGATTGTGTCCATGAGATGTGTCATCCATTTCTGTGGGCTGAATTGTTGTTTTGATGCTCCCATGTAATGCCTTATGTCTTTATTTATAGGGAGTCGTCGATGTAAGATCCATATGGGCTGTTTGACCTACTCGGGTAGCCGTCAAGGTGGAAACCTGTCTAGGCTGACTCCGATTATCCCTAGTTGGCAAGCCTCCATTTTACAAGGACTCCCCGAGAGATAGCTGCGGGGGCTATCTTTCACTCATAAAACTATAGGGTAGGACCCGATGTAGGCTGTCGACTCACTCGGGTGGCCGTCAAGGTAGAAACCTATCAAGGTTGACTCTGAGTATCCCTAGTAGGTATGCCTCCATCTTTCAGCGAACTCCCTGAGGGATAGCCACAGGGCCGTCTTTCCTTCATAGCCGGCTGGGTAGAACCCGATATAAGCTGTTAACTCACTCGGATGGCCATCAAGGTGGAAACCTATCTAGTTTGACTCTGAGTATTCCTAGTGGCCGAGCCTTCATCTTTCAGGGGACTCCTCGAGAGATAGCCGGGGGGCTTGTAGTGTTGGTCCCGAGATGATGCCAAATGCGGAACTTTCTCTGTTGGCACTTATGGATCTAAACTACAAAGTCAACACAAATACTAAACAAAGAAGAATTAAGTTAAACAAATAAATAAACTTGCAGTAAAGGAAATCAAATCTCAGAAAAGTTTAGACAAACGAAAACACGAGAGATTTATCCTAGTTCGGTCCTTGTGACCTACATCCAGTCCCAAGCCACCCGCTTGAGATTTTCCTTTATCCTTGATTTTGTACACCCAAAATCACAACCATGCACATCACTTGACAAATCCCCTTTGCCAAATGTGTACACCTTCTCTCTACACCAAGAGAACAAACTCCACCTTGTACAACTGCTTCTACACCAAGAAGACCCCCGTGTACAATGATTGCTTTGAGTATTGCCACACTTTCCTATATGCCTTGGTATTGTGTATGAATGTGGACAAGGTCTAGTATAGGAGAAAAACTTCAGAGAACTTCACTAGAGAATCAGAATTTGGTGAACAACTGAAGTGGGAACAGTTTTCAGGATTGGAAGAATTTTGATCTTAGAAAACTGAAGATTAGGATTAGTATTTGGCCTTTGGCTTAACTACCCTTTATATAGATGCACACTAGGGTAAGTTAGGGTAGTTACAGGTGCAATTCAAATATTTGAAACGTTGGAAAACGTTGTACAAAATACCAGAATATAGAAACTGTCCAACAGTCAGAAACTGCATATAGTCGACTTGCTTTTTGAGTAGTCGACTATACTAGGCAAATTTCCAAAGGTTAGTCGACAAGGTTTGGGTATTAGTCGACTAGGTCAAGATAAGTTCGAGTGACAGGTTTTTGGATAACTGAATCAAGTCGACTGCAACTCCTTTATAAATCGAATGGATCATGGATTAGTCAACTAGGGGAATAGGTTTAGTCGACTACAATTGCTATTAGTAGACTAGGTTGTCTGTCAAGTCGACTAATAGACAAACAGAGAGTTGGTGTCTAAATTGAGACACAGGATTAGTCGACTAGGAGTTGGGTCAAGTCGACTACACAAGTGATTAGTCGACTATAAGAGACTATAAGTCGACTAAAGGTCTATGATATGTGTGTTTGCATCAAGGCTTTTGACATGCTATTTTATATTTACAAAACACATCATATCAACTCTCTTGGGAAGTCTTGATCATGACGAACTCTTGATTACTCTTGTGTTAGAGCTCCAAATGAAATGCTTCACAAAATCTTCATCAAAAACAAGTTCCAACATTCTCCCCCTTTTGATGATGACACATTGTGTGCACAAGTACTCCCCCTGCAGAAAATAGGTTATATTTTCCTCCCCCTGCAGAAATGGGTTATAACAGATAGAGAAATACTTTCTCCCCCTACAACAAATATATCATTAACTATATATATATGTTCTCATCAATTTTCTTATATGGTACCTGCAAGATAAACGTTAGATGGTACCAAATATAAAAGAACATATTAACCTTTAGGAGTCCAAATCCATTTAGAATTTGGTTCCACCTGTTAGTATACACATAATTACATGAATCACATATATCATGAATGTATGATGCAATATAGGTATTTTTATCATGAATACTAAATTCTTAGGAATCCATATAAACTTATTTTTTCTTAGACTTTCTTTTTACAAAGGAACTATATGGATTACTGCAATATGAAGAATTTTCAATATATCCAATACCTAATTATTATGTGACAACTTCGAAAAGATAATAAATCATTCAACTTTTTCTTTCCTTGATTGAACTTAGTCACATTTGCAAAATATCTTCATATTTCTTTTTGAAAACTTAAATATCTTTATCTAAATAGAAATCCTTTTATTCAAAGACTCAGTTTCCTTTTTAGAAAAATGTTCTCTTTTATAAACTTCTCATTATCTTTTCACAGATGATATGACTTTTTCAAACTCATCTTTCTGAGAATTTATAGAAGAAAATTGTAAAGCATAACATGAATTTTCATTTAAAAGTTTTTCATTTTCTTTTGATAAAACTTTATTTTTCAGTTTTTCATTTTTCAGATCATTAAATAATTCATGAAATGCATCAGAAAGTTCAGTAAATGATACCTCATCATCTTCTAGGGCCATGTAACAGAGGTTGGCACGTTCAGTGGTTTCTTCTTCATCAGAGGAAGATGAATCACTGTTTTCTGATGATGCTTCATAGTTTTTCTTTTTCTGAACTTTTTGCTCTTGTATTTATCTTTCTTTTTGAGCAAAGGGCAATCCATCTTCATATGACCTGGTTTATTGCAATTAAAGCATTTGAATTTACCTTACTTTAGAAATCTCCTGAATTTCTTTGAAAGCATTGCCATCTCCTCTTTATCGTCATTGGAATCGTCCGTGTCAAAGGATGCATGGAAGGCAAGTTCTTTCTTCTTTGAATGGTGTTGTCGTTCCTCCTTCTTTCTTTCTTCCAATTGCACTTCATATGCCATTAGATTACTGATTAGGTTTCTAACGACAAAGTTGAGAGATAATTGGCTTCTTTAATTGCGGTTGTCTTCTTCTCCCATTCTGGTGTGAGTGCACGAAGGATCTTACGAACTCTTCGACTTGGGTGTAGTCCTTTCCAAGGGATGTTAAGGAATTGGTAATGTCGGTGAATCTTGTTACCATTTCGGATATGGTTTCATTCTCCTCCATTTTGAATAATTTAACTTGTGAACAAGAACAGATATTTTAGACACTTTAACTTTACTTGTGCCTTCGTGTGTTACCTGAAAAGTATGCCATATTTGTTGTGCATAAGTGGCTGTTGACACACGGTTGAACTCTTCTTTGGTTAGGGCACAGAATAGGGCATTCTTCGCTTTGGCGTCAAGGTTCGCATTTTTTTCTTTTGATCATCACTCCAAGCGTTGTAGTTGGTTGTTGGCTTGGTGTACGATGCTTCAACGATGTTCCATAGTTCGTAGTTGAGTGATTGCAAGTAGATCTTCATTCTACACTTCCAATAGTTTGTTTAGGATCCGTCAAATAGCGGTGGACGTTGTGTAGAATGTCCTTCTTTGAATTGTGACGAAGGGAACTCCGTTGCCATCCTTGCTTGTTGTTGACTAGGTATGCAGGGCTTGCATGCGGTTCAGGGTATGATACAAATGTGAGACCTGCTATGATACCAATTGGTGGTCACGAGATGATGCCAAATGCGGAACTTTCTCTGTTGACACTCATGGATCTAAACTACAAAGTCAACACAAATATTAAACAAAGAAGAATTAAGTTAAACAAATAAATAAACTTGCAGTAAAGGAAATCACAATCTCAGAAAAGTTTAGACAAACGCAAACACGAAAGATTTATCCTGGTTCGGTCCTCGTGACCTACATTCAGTCCCCAAGCCACCCACCTTGAGAATTTTCCTTTATCCTTGATTTTGTACACCCAAAATCACAACCATGCACACCACTTGACAAATTCCTTTGCCAAATGTGTACACCTTCTCTCTACACCAAGAGAGCAAACTCCACCTTGTACAACTGCTTCTACACAAGAAGACCCCGTGTTCAATGATTGCTTTGAGTATTACAACACTTTCCTATAAGCCTTGGTATTGTGTATGAATGTGGACAAGGTATAGTATAGGAGAAAAACTTCAGAGAACTTCACTAGAGAATCAGAATTGGTGAAGTACTGAAGTGGGAATAGTTTTCAGGATTGGCAGAATTTTGATCGTAGAAAACTGAAGATTAGGATTAGTATTTGGCCTTTGGCTTAACTACCCTTTATATAGATGCACATTAGGGTAAGTTAGGGTAGTTACAGGTGCAATTCAAATATTTGAAACGTTGCACAAAATACCAGAAACAGAAACTGTCTAACAGTCAGAAACTGCCTATAGTCGACTTGCCTTTTAAGTTAGTCGACCATACTAGGCAAATTTCCAAAGGTTAGTCGACTAGGTTTGGGTATTAGTCGACTAGGTCAAGATAAGTTCGAGTGACAGGTTTCTGGATAACTGAATCAAGTCGACTGCAACTCCTTTAAGTCAACTGGATCTTGGATTAGTCGACTAGGGGAATAGGTTTAGTCGACTACAATGCTATTAGTCGACTAGGTTGTCTGTCAAGTCGATAATGGACAAACAGAGAGTTGGGTCTAAATTGAGACACAGGATTAGTCGACTAGGAGTTGGGTCAAGTCGACTACACAAGTGATTAGTTGACTATAAGAGACTATAAGTCGACTAAAGGTCTATGATATGTGTGTTTGCATCAAGGCTTTTGACATGCTATTTTATATTTACAAAACACATCATATCAACTCTCTTTGGAAAGTCTTGATCATGACGAACTTTTGATTAGTCTTGTGTTAGAGCTCCAAATGAAATGCTTCACAAAGTCTTCATCAAAACAAGTTCCAACATTCTCCCCTTTTTGATGATGACACATTGTGTGCACAAGCACTCCTCCTGCAGAAAATAGGTTATTTTTCCTCCCCCTACAGAAATTGGGTTATAACAGATAGAGAAATACTTTGTTCTCCCCTGCAACAAATATATCATTAATTAATATATATATATATATATGTTCTCATTAATTTTCTTATATGGTACCTGCAAGATAAACGTTAGATGGTACCAAATATAAAGAACATATTAACCTTTAGGAGTCCAATCCATTTAGAATTTGGTTTCCACCTGTTAGAATACACATAATTGCATGAATCACATATATCATGAAATGTATGATGCAATATAGGTATTTTTATCATGAATACTTAAATCTTAGGAATCCATATAAGCTTATTTTTCTTAGACTTTCTTTTTACAAAAGAACTATATGGATTACTACAATATGAAGAATTTTCAATATATCCAATACCATAATTATTATGTGACAACTTCCGAAAAGATAATAAATCATTCAACTTTTCTTTTCCTTGATTGAATTTAGTCACATTTTGCAAAATATCTTCATATTTCTTTTTAAAAACTGAAATATCTTTATCTAAATAAAATAAAATCCTTTTATTCAAAGACTCAGTTCCTTTTTAAGAAAAATGTTCTCTTTTATAAACTTCTCATTATCATTTTCACAGATGATATGACTTTTTCAAACTCATCTTTTTGAGAATTTATAGAAGAAAATTGTAAAGCATAACATGAATTTTCATTAAAAGTTTTTCATTTTCTTTTGATAAAACTTTTTTTTCAGTTTTTTCATTTTTCAGATCATTAAATAATTCATGAAATGCATCAGAAAGTTCAGTAAATGATACCTCATCATCTTCTAGGGCCATGTAACAGAGGTTGGCACGTTCAGTGGTTTCTTCTTCATCAGAGGAAGAGGAATCACTGTTTTCTGATGATGCTTTATAGTTTTTCTTCTTTCTGAACTTTTTGCTCTTGTATTTATCTTTCTTTTTGAGCAAAGGGCAATCCATCTTCATATGACCTGGTTTATTGCAATTAAAGTATTTGAATTTACCTTGCTTTAGAAATCTCCTGAATTTCTTTGAAAGCATTGCCATCTCCTCTTTATCGTCATTGGAATCGTCCGTGTCAGAGGATGCATGGAAGGCAAGTTCTTTCTTCTTTGAATGGTATTGTCGTTCCTTCTTTCTTTCTTCCAATTGCACTTCATATGCCATTAGATTACCGATAAGTTTTCTAACGACAAAGTTGAGAGATCGTTGGTTTCTTCAATTGCGGTTGTCTTCTTCTCCATTCTGGTGTGAGTGCACGAAGGATCTTACGAACTCTTTCGACTTGGGTGTAGTCCTTTCCAAGGGATGCTAAGGAATTGGTATATCGGTGAATCTTGTTACCATTTTGGATATAGTTTCATTCTCCTCCATTTTGAAAATTCAAACTGTGGACAAGAACAGATATTTTATACTCTTTAACTTTACTTGTGCCTTCGTGTGTTACCTGAAGAGTATGCCATATTTGATGTGCACAAGTGGCTGTTGACACACGGTTGACCTCTTCTTTGGTTAGGGCACAGAATAGGGCATCATCGCTTTGGCGTCAAGATTCGCATTCTTCTTTTGATCATCACTTTAAGCGTTGTAGTTGGTTGTTGGCTTGGTGTACGATGCTTCAACGATGTTCCATAGTTCGTAGTTGAGCGATTGCAAGTAGGTCTTCATTCTACACTTCCAATAGTTATAGTTGGATCCGTCAAATAGCAGTGGACGTTGTGTAGAATGTCCTTCTTTGAATTGTGACGAAGGGAACTCCGTTTCCATCCTTGCTTGTTGTTGACTAGGTATGCAGGGCTTGTATGTCGGTTCAGGGTATGATACCAAATGTGAGACCTGCTCTGATACCAATTGTTGGTCCCAAGATGATGCCAAATGTGGAACTTTCTCTGTTGGCACATATGGATCTAAACTACAAAGTCAACACAAATACTAAACAAAGAAGAATTAAGTTAAACAAATAAATACTTGCAGTAAAGGAAATCAAATCTCAGAAAGTTTAGACAAACGCAAACACGAGAGATTTATCCTGGTTCGGTCCTCGTGACCTACATCCAGTCCCCAAGCCACCCGCTTGAGATTTTCCTTTATCCTTGATTTTATACACCCAAAATCACAACCATGCACACCACTTGACAAATCCCCTTTGCCAAATGTGTACACCTTCTCTCTACACCAAGAGAACAAACTCCACTTGTACACTGCTTCTACACCAAGAAGACCCCCGTGTACAATGATTGCTTTGAGTATTACAATACTTTCCTATAAGCCTTGGTATTGTGTATGAACGTGACAAGGTCTAGTATAGGAGAAAAACTTCAGAGAACTTCACTAGAGAATCAGAATTTGGTGAAGAGCTGAAGTGGGAACAGTTTTCAGGATTGGCAGAATTTGATCTTAGAAAACTGAAGATTAGGATTAGTATTTGGCCTTTGGCTTAACTACCCTTTATATAGATGCACACTAAGGTAAGTTAGAGTAGTTACAGGTGCAATTCAAATGTTTGAAACGTTGGAAAACGTTGCACAAAATACCAGAATACAGAAACTGTCCAACAGTCAGAAACTGCCTATAATCGACTTGCCTTTTGAGTTAGTCGACTATACTAGGCAATTTCCAAAGGTTAGTCGACAAGGTTTGGGTATTAGTCGACTAGGTCAAGATAAGTTCGAGTGACAGGTTCTGGATAACTGAATCAAGTCGACTGCAACTCCTTTATAAATCGACTGGATCATGGATTAGTCGACTAGGGGAATAGGTTAGTCGACTACAATTGCTATTAGTCGACTAGGTTGTCTGTCAGTCGACTAATGGGCAAACAGAGAGTTGGGTCTAAATTGAGACACAGGATTAGTCGACTAGGAGTTGGGTCAAGTCGATTACACAAGTGATTAGCCAATATAAGAGACTATAAGTCGACTAAAGGTCTATGATATGTGTGTGTGCATCAAGGCTTTTGACATGCTATTTATATTTACAAAACACACATATCAACTCTCTTTAGAAGTCTTGATCATGACGAACTCTTGATTAGTCTTGTGTTAGAGCTCCAAATGAAATGCTTCACAAAGTCTTCATCAAAACAAGTTCCAACATGTAGATCACCTAGAGAGGAGTGAATAGATGATGTGCTAATCAAATGACAAATAATGTGGAATTAAAAGTTCATTATGCAAACGAAAACTATCACACAATGTATAATCAAAGTGTGAAGTCGAATTTTTGGTGAGGGCTCTGAACTTCGCCTCAAGATTCCTCTAAACTAAGAGTTGAGGTGCTACTATAGCTCTCTCTTGGTTCAATACCAGTGTGAGCACAAACACAATATCAAGTACGTAAGGAATAGGCAAGGAATAAGAAACATGCAAGATATTAAACAATTCCAAGCATATATAAAAATTACTACATGTAAATATTAAGCATATAATGATGTAAACAATAAGAGCAAGTAGATATAACACAAATGAGTTGGGAAAGAGATGAACAATCGCAAATAAGAGAAAATTGTTTCGATGTTCGAGCCACTTACTCTATGTCACCGCCTTCACCGCAATGAAGGATTTTCACTAAAAAAAAGATCCTACAAGATCACTCAGTGCCGTATACCTACAACGAGCTCCCTCAAGAACTCTTGGACCCGCAAATCCTCACTTGTTTCCGCTAGAATGATTGGGTGAAATATGGATTCATATTCGGATTGAAAAATATTATTATTTGTTGAAATCCATATCACAATTATAAAAAAGAAAACAAACAAACAAACAAACAAACAAAGAAAAGAAAAGAAAACAAGCCTATGCTTGGTTGACTTAGACCTAGACGACTCCTAAGTGGTTAGACTGTCCACGGGGGGAATATTGTCAGAATCTGACCACGATTAATCGGCCAGGTAGGGGCAAGATTAGTGGGAGGTATCCATGCCAGAGCAATGGGCCTAATTATGCAAACAACTATTCTTCGAGATTTCACCTCTCAATCTTCAACCTTAGACACTGATTTGACAAGAGTCAACTTCTAACAACTTTCCCCTTAGGACAAATCTCTTAAATGAGTCCGAGATGTCCCTAAGGGCCAACGTCTAGCAAATTTTATTTAGGCTTGGGTTATGTGAGTGGGGAGGTGATTTTTGGGTTAAGGGAGGGTAATGACTTCCCTACCTTATGTTGTATTGGGTTTTGCCCTTAAGTTTAATTTGTACAAGTGTGCAATATAGAAAGAATGAACACAAGAAGAGAGTAAATTAGTCATGTGTTTGTCCTAACTATATGCAATGCAATATATACACCTCTGTCAAGATCACAACAACACAAGAACAAAATACAATATATTGGAATGAAAATTGACACGTGCCTAGATGAAAATGTCTAAACTGTTTTAAACATCCAATTATCGTATTTTAGTTCCTAAAATTATTACAGTGTATAGGTGATATAAACAAAAACTAGCAGCAGAATATAAGATTATACAAGAATTTACTAACCACACAAGAGCAAGTGTGGACTTCTATAACGCTAAAGAATTTGACCTGCACAGCAAAATACAAAGAAGAAAAGTTAACAAAAATGTAAAATCAAACCGTTCCCATCCGCGACAACGGCGCCAAAATTTGATCGGGGGAAAACCGCGTACAAAAAGTGTATGTTTTGAAGTCAAGATTTAAAGTGTGTGTGTGTTTTGGCTTCCTCGATACTTCTATTAAAGTATAGAGGCTAAAATGAGTCGAATCCACAAAGACGGGAGGTGATACGTTCACGTGTATGTTAACGGTTCTTCAATGTTTGAAAGAATGAAAACAAAGAAATCAAAGAATGAAAAGAGAGTACGGTGAAACACAAAGAAGTGGGAAACATAGAATAGAGGCTATTTGTGGTTTTTGATAGTATTTCTAAAATAAGGTGAAAAAGAAAGAAAATTCATGGCTACAACTACTAATGACTCACTAACCATACTAACCTCTTAGTGATAGTTGCCCACATGTATCTTTGGCACTAGTCCGTGGCTCAAGAGTGTGTCAAGTAGACCCATGCGATACTTTCACATCCAAACTCAACACAATCAGTGCAAGCTACACTTAAACTATCAAAACTAGACAAGAGTAAGCATGAAGTAAAGTAATGTTAGCTTATTAGAGAGTTAGATCCATTCATCAGAGCCATCAATGGCTCTGCAAGAGCAGACCAAGTAGAGGCTATTAGATTCATAAGGATTATCAAATAAGAAGTTAGACTAGTTAGTGGTTAGTAGTTAGTTGTCATGAGAGAAAGATTAGCTAAACATAAAAAGGAGAAATAAAGAGAGGTAAAGAGAGAACCTTTCATAGCTTGTCACCTTCTATTACAGCACTCTTACTTTCTACTCATGTATCACTCTCTTCTTATTACAAGATCTAAAAGAAATAAAAAATACAAGGAAGAATAAGAACTAATCTAAAGTAAACTACCCTAAATTACAACATGGAAGAAACTACACTACTCTCCGTATCTCCCCTCTCTGAAAAACCCCAAGGGGTATTTATAGGCACTAGGGGAAAGGAAGGCCAGGCGGCAAACTTAGACCCAA